>JAPYZL010134329.1:0-14515 GCA_030522825.1 Platygaster orseoliae
TTTGGCTATTTAGTAATGGTATTTAGTAATATCGATAGTATCGGTAGTGAACAAGGCTATCGATAGTTACCGATAGTACAAACTATCGATAGCTATCGACAACTATCGCTATCATTTACATCCCTAACAGATATATTGACACAATGATAATTTATGAACGGAAGAATCGGGGTGGGAATTTAGAATGTTTTGGGCGTAGATTCTGAAAAATCATCGATGATGAGATTATTGGAGCAGTTGAATTGCAAAATTACGATATCAGTGTAAGGGGAATCAATAGTCAATATTTGGAAATGTTGGAATCTGGAATATGTGAAGATTTTGACATATGCACATGAAAAGAAATGAAGAATAATGGTTTGGAAAGTTTTAGTACTGAAATATTTTAATCTTGACCTTCCACCTTCGACAAATCGTTCAGAATAAATTGGAGAAAAATTTGTATATAAATTGTAATTCGATATTAAAACAGTGAAAGAAGGAAAATACTGTTTAAACTGTAGAAACGTTTTTTGAAAATGTAAGTTTAAAAAATTTGAGTTAGAGGAATTCAAAACCTCTGAATAAAAGAAAAGAGAGTTTGAATTCAGTTTGATTTCCAACTGAAAACGAAGAGGAAAATTGCAAGAGATTTAGTTGTTTTTTTTTCACTGTAAACAAGTTGGATTTTTAATCGGAATTTAATCTGATTTTCCAAATATAAATATTTTTGGAATCACGACTTAAAATGCTGTTGAATTTTTTGTAGAATTTCATTTATTTTGGAAAAAATCCAATAGGCTTTCGAATTATTCATCTCGTTGGATATTAGAGTAGAATCTCATATGCATTTCACAATTATAAATTCCTTGTGCATTTTAATTTTATAAATATAAGTCTAGAAAAAAATTTTTAATTATTTTATTATAGATTTAGTTAGTTTTGCCACCAGAAATCAAATTACATTCAAATATAATTTCTTTTAAATTCTTACAAACAGAAATCCATTTACGTTTCCAACTGAAAACTCGATCGGATTACTGTTTCCTCGGTTGAAATTCAGTTTATTTTCCAACTTGAATCATAACTAAATTTTCTTTGCTAACTTCTTTTTAAGCAACATATTCCACATAGTTCTTTAAACATTCTCAAATATTGTTTTTCTATAACACAATTTCGTTGAGATTTTCATATATATTTACTAAAAACTGGAGAACTTTTGTAAATTAGTAACAATAAAGTAATCATACTGCAAAGTAATGAATATTAGTATATGACAACCAAAGTTTTGGTTGTGAAAACAAAAGTTTTTCCTATTAAAATCGATATATTATTTTCATACCCAAAACTTCGGTTATGGAAAAAAATTATAAATGGAATGCAACAAATGTGGGACTGATTCAGAATGCAATATTCAAGTAGTAATCCAAATATTGAAATTACATCCGTCTCTCACAATTTGAAACAAAAATTTTCTTATGTATCAATTTAACACATGCCTTTGAAACAAGCTAAATTCACACAAAAACACAAAATTGTCCACATTTTTTACATTATGATATTTATTTATTTTTTCAATGTAGAATTTGATACAGGCTGGCAAAACAAGCTTAATTTACTAAAAAAAATTACATGCAATGTTCAAAAATTGAGATGGTACTGATTGGGCAGAATTTCATTGAGCACTGTACTTTTTCAGGAATAAATTACTATAATCCTGAATTTACCAGCCCAGATGATAAAAATCCCCGGTTTTAAGAATCTACTCTATAAAATAATTTGTATACCGTCTTGTGCCCAAACTCATGAATATGTGCACAATCACTCAGTGCATAAAAAAATCCAATTTATTGAACACTTTACTCATTATGCACCGGACGATTCTGCCCATTTTTCAGAAATAAATTACTACGATCCTGAATTTACCAATCCAGATCACAAAAATCCCTAGTTTTTAGACTCTACACCATGAAATAATTTGTATATCGTCTTCTACACAAATTCATGAACATGTACACAATCGCCCAATGCATAAAAACTACAATCCTCAATAAATTTCTGCAAAATCAACACCATCTCGAATCCCCAACTCCTCGAAATGAAGATCGTATTCCGCGCCAATGCTTGTAGACGTTGTTAACAACGCAACACGCATGGATCAGAGTTTGAATCGGCGAGAGGCAAGAGGAGGCTCGGAAATCGTCGTTCCGTCTGATAGAGCGCCGAGCGAAACGCTTATAAGGAGCTCGAGCGGTGGCGATTGTCAGTCATAAATAGTAGTGGTCTGTTAAGAGTTTGCTCGTTGCGTGCCGAGGCCGCTGCGCAATTTCGCGGATATTCGCAGTCCCCTCGTTGCCCGCGCCTTCTTTCCGTCTCGCGAGAAGGAGCCCGAGAAGCCGTTGAAGCCCTCGAAAACGACCCCCTGTGAAAAATCGCGCCGCGACAAAGACCGCAGTCATGTTTCCCATAAATTACAGCAAGCAGTTTTTGAGTTACCGTATCCTCAAGTCGAATCGGTTCAAATACATCTGACCATACGGACTGGGACACTACCGCCCAAGTTGTAGCCCTTGAATCCTAAAAAGTGTAGTGCCGTCACGCCCGACGAGACCTGGAACGTCTTGTCTTCTAAAACGTAGTCCCTTGACGATCGGCCCATTTTCCACCCATTTCCACCAATTTTCCGGGCCCACAGCGGAAAATTAACTATGATTTTGTACGTTCCCGGCAGAATGCCGAACGGGCATTATTACTACAAGAGCAGTTTCGCGCCGCCGAATTTGGGGTACTACGCCACCGCGCCCCCTTTTCCACGGGCCTTTTTCCAAACGGCCCCGCTGCAGCAGGCGGAGGTCGCGACCTGGCCCCTTGACAGCGTCGGCACCAGGGTGGTCTCCGGGATGCCCGCCGAGGAGCAAGTCGGCAACCAGCAGCAGCAGCTGGCACCCTCGAGCAGCCCCGCGCACAGCGACTCGGACGCCTCCAATTCCAGTCTCGAGCTCGGCTCCGCGAGCAGACCGGAAAATGCTCAGCTTAAATGCAGGTAAAATTGGTTTTTCCTATAAAAAACAGAAAAAAATATGGTCAAAGTTACGGTACTGTATTGTACTTTTTGCTACCCAATCGACACGTAACCTTTCAGGAACATTTGTAAGAGCTTTTGTTTGAAATATTGCATCTTTTAAAAACCTTTTAAAAGTCTTTCTTGAATACACACTGAAAGCTTTATAAAATCTAAAATTTCTACCAGAGTTTCAGAATCAATGTTTTATTATATTACTAATAGATATACATTGCACCTTTTTTTTTGTTTCAAAAATTACATTTTAAACATTTTCGATAAAAAGTGACAGACAACTTTCAAAGAAACATTACTGAAACGTTTTATACATGTATAAAGATGGTTAAGGAAAATTTGAAACAAAAGTTTTACTGAAAATTTTTCAATACATTTTAAATGGAAGATATCAGAATCTTTCCAAAATAAGCATTACTGAAACATTTCGTTTGAATTGAGTCAAATATCTAACAAAGCAAATACGGTTCTAAACGTATATGAAATGTTTCAATTGAATTGTTTTCAATGATAAAACTGAAATATTTTACATAAAGCAAATTAAATACCTTTCAAAAATTATGTTGTGAAAACGTTTCAGTTGAAAGCAATCTAAAATTTTCATAAAGTAACATTCATGAGAGTTTTTTTGTTACTTTACATTAAGGTTTCAGCAATATTGCTAGTGAAATATTTCAAAATATCTATTTCAATCATATTTCTATAGAAATCTTTGACAAAAAAGGTTATAAAGACGTCTGTTAAATCTTTTGATAG
Source organism: Platygaster orseoliae (assembly GCA_030522825.1). Taxonomy (NCBI): domain Eukaryota; kingdom Metazoa; phylum Arthropoda; class Insecta; order Hymenoptera; family Platygastridae; genus Platygaster; species Platygaster orseoliae. Next base: position 3,812 of record JAPYZL010134329.1, read on the forward strand.
AAATATTACAAACGAAAGTATACTGATAGCTTTCTGAAACATTATCTGATTTTTGAAAAGCTTTTGTACCGATTGAGTGGATATTTATTGCAGTTTTTGTCATATTATACAGGTTGATTTCAACTTTCTCCATATTTTTCTGAGAAGTCCTTTGCTATTTTTCATTAAACTCAAAATAAAAAAAAATATGGTAGTTCAAAATTGAACGAATTCCGTTGGGTGAAACTTTTAACTTGAATATCTTTTTTGATTTTGAGTTTCTTGAAAATTGGCATAGGACTTTTCAACTAAGAAAGATGTGGTGAAAATTTTTGTAAATTTTTGTCCATGGTTTCTGCCCCCACTCCTTGCAAAATTTAATGAGTTTTTTGAAAAATTGCAAAGGGAAAATCGTCTTAGAAAAATATCATGAAATTTACGGTTTTCGGGTGTTACGGGGAATTAAATTCACTGTGTAAAGTAAATATTGTCAAAAGATATTGTATAAGTAAACACATTTTGTTAAAAACTCTCATATACATTGTGTTTTTTACTATGATTTTTTGTACTTTTTGCAATACGATATTGTGATTTCTACTAATCCACATTTCAGAAAACGCCATACAGTTTTGCCAGAATTCAGATCTGTAAAAATTTTTTTGCTTTATTTTTGTATATTTTTTACTATATTGGAAAAAGTCGAAAAAAATACAATATGGTATAATATTATTTTTTGCGAATAATATATTTATATCTATATTATTTTATACGGACTGAAAAACATAAATAATAAATGATGATATATTTTGTTTGTTGTTTCACTATACACGGATATCAATTCCTTTATAATATAAAAAAAATTACAATTTTTACCCGGAAAAAACTTTTGATAAAAGTTACCATGACTGGTACGTATTGACAACTCAATGAATTTTACAGTGAAGATCTCTGTAATTTCAATTTCTTTTAGAGCATAGTTTAAGCTATTTTCATAAGATAGTATTGCAAAAGTATTATTATATTAAGTATTTATAGTATTGTAAAGAAAAATCCAAAATTATTTATTAAAAACGTACTTATTGCAATTTGTACAATAAAACAATTTTTACTACACAAAAATGAGGAAATTCGCAAAACTATTGTATAACCTGTAATTTTATTTTCAAACTCATAATATTCTAGTTTTTTTTCACCATATATATATAATATATATCAAAAAGTACTGCATTTTCGCCCCTTTTCTGGACATGTAACGAATAAAAATTGTGCTCTCGCAGAAAAGACTTGTTGGATCGATTAAAAAACGAGCTACTGATGCAAAATACAATTTGTTGAGTGAAAATAGAACATTTCTACTGCTAGAACGAATCTTTTGTTTTTCCCCCTGTTTTCTGGCAATTTCTTGCGTGGATCTCGAGATTTTCTCTGTCGCCGCGCCAGAATTCGAACCCTTGTTGTTACTCGGGGGAAGCGGCGGCCTTAGCCGCTACGCCACCAGCCGTGTGTTGATTCCCTTCTCGAACAACTCTGCATGATTAGATAAAATCGTCGAGACTGCGTCGTTGCGCTGCTTTTTTTCTCCCCCTTTTTTCTTAGACGACTGTGTTTGCGACCGGAAATTTTTTCGACAAGTCAGATACGAGGCTTCGCTTATCGTAGCTTTGACAGCTTGTTCAAACGCAGTGAATCGGCAAACAAACACAACTACAAAGTTAAAAGCAATCGCGAGCTCGATCCTGAAGGCACGATTTTATGGCCATGCTTTTACAATGTTTCGTGGGGAAAAATCAGACTCTTAAACACTTTTTTGTTGAAATTCTTACATTTTCCAATTTACGGATTAATTTTGTAGTATGACTTTTTAAAGAGAGCAAAATTTGTAATGGGTAACTTGTGTTGGTATTTTTTTGCAGTTGTCGGTGTTAATTAAAGATTTTTTCGAATTACTTTCTTTTGATTTTCAAGTAAGTTTTGGAACTCGAATAAAAATCTTGCAGCGAAAAAGTTTATTTTTAGAAATTACTCAGTGTAATCAAATTTCGTCTCTAACTGATAAGATATCGCTACATTTTTCAATGCAAAGACAATTATTGTTCTTTGGGTTTGGATAATTTTATTTCTGCGTTTCATTCATAGGATCGAAAGAATGTCAAATTTTAATTATTGTTGTATTATATACTGCCACTGTTTTAAAGTTTTGAAAACTTGCAAATATTCAGACCAACACTCATAAATTGCAGGTGTAGGGAAATCAAAATAATAATTCCTGTAACAATTAATGAAAGCAGCATAACAAAATCATTATCAAAGTTTCATTATGATAGTTTTAAATTTCAATTTTGTCAAGTTTGTTTATTTCTTCGCACCTCTAACTGTAAAATTTTTAAATTCTCTTCAGTATACAAAAATCAGAAGAATTTTCGTGAAATTGACGCAATTAGCGAAACAATTTTTCAAGCTCATTCAAAATTTTTTTACGTCAAGTTTTCGAAAGCCAGTTATAAATTTTCTATTAAATTTATTATATCAGGAAAAATTTGAAGAATCATAACATTCAAAAATTTAAAGCGTTTACCGAACATTGTGTAAATTTAAATAATTATTATACTAAATAAAATGAAGTAAATTATAAATTATAATTTTTCCAAGATAAATCACGCAATTACTTTGATAAATTCGTTCAATAATTTTTCTACTTGCTTATCTTTTAAAAATATCAGGTTTTTCGATCTATGTTGTGATTCATAGAACACGAAATGAAATTAAAATTGTATAACTGATTAAAGAAATCTTCATTATGTAACATCGTGTGAAATAGACTAGTTTTTGCATCAGGCATTGGATCATATCGTTGTTCATGATTTAATCAAATTCCAAACAAATATTTCACTGATTAACTCGATGGGAGCGTATCGAAATCCAACCTTTCGTGTATTAAAGTTTTTTAGAAAAACGTACACTATCAATAGCAAATAAAAATAAATGATAAGTAACGCTTTCTGTACCTGTTGAATAATTTCTTACGTCAACGATGGTTATCAATAGTTTCACGATTTGAAAGTATGAAATTTCGATAATCATTTGTCATTGAGATTCCACAGATGTTTGAATTTGGAATAAGTAATTCGATTGAAACATTTGAAAATGTTCAAAAACGCTTATAAAAAATGTAAGTTATTAAAAAGAAATTAAAGGCTTCAGTATTAAGGGTTTTCCTTATAAATTTTCAAGAGAAAATTTGTGGGCCGCAAATTTTAAAGGAAAGTTTCGGAATTTATTTGAGCTGCGAGAAACAAAAATTTAGAAACAAAAATTAGTTCATGTGAATTTCATAATTCATTACTAGAAACTCTTTCGTGCTCCACGCAGTTATTTGATTTAGATAAACAAATTCAAAAGATTAAAAATTTAATTTTTAGGTTTTTATTAGAAAGGGTCAACATTTCCCAAATTTTCGACATTTTTCAAATTTTGACGGAATGTTCAGAATAACTGAAACTTTCAAAATAAAATTGCTACAGGTAAAAATATCTTTATTTTCGTAATTTCTAAATTTTATTATACTTATCAATAAATTTTGTCGACTATTTTTTGTTTCAGATTTTCGGAACGCTTAAAATTTACATCAATCTTAAAAATTTTTTAACTCCGAGCATTTTCAAACTATTGATAATTTATTTATGAATTTTTCAAAAATCCTGTTGTTTTTTAAATGTTCTAAATGTGACGAAATTTATGAATTTTAATAATCAACGAAGGTTATGAATGAGAATTTGGAATAATTCGAGAAAAAGTTTGTGTAGCCACCTAGCGAGCACGAGCGTAATAACCGATTTGCACGTTAGTACGCATAAAAATGAGTAAATTTTAACAATATTGAAATTTTTGCAATCTCCAAAATTTTCAAATGTCTGACAACTTTCCGAATGTCCCTTATCAGTTACATTTCTACAGGTCCGAAAATTGCTTGAATATTTGAATTTCACAAAATTTATGGAATTTTCAGAATGTCACTCTTCTAGGAAATTTCAAAGTTATGATAATTCACGGGTTTTCTATATAGAGTGAAAAAAATTAATGAAATTGTGATAAAATAACAAAATCTGCTCAAATGTTCCAAATAACGTAAACTTTAAAATTACTCATTGTATAAGTTCTACAGAACATCTGAATTTCTAAATTTTCCAAATTTTCACATGTTTATGATTATTCTACATTTTTCCCGTTACGTGATTTCTGTGAATTGATATAATTCTCCAATTCACCGAAGTTCAAATTTTTTCTTCGAAGAAGATAAGTGTGGGGCGGCAATTTTTGAAACTGCCAAGGGCGCCAAATTCTCAAATCCAGCTCTGAGGGTGATTTTCTGAATTACAAAATTGAATTTAATAATGAAGTCAGAATTCCAGCCATGAACTGAAAAAATGTATAACTCGTAGAATTTCAATTTCATCTCATCTTGCTTCATGACTTGAATATTAAAAATAACTATGTAGAAAAATAGTATGATCCATGTAATTTACAGTTCAAAATTTCAAAGGATAAATTTATAACTTCAGAACTTATGTCGTGGATTCCTATATAAAATCCAAATTTTTCATCAACATGTACTTTTTGAAAAATGACCAGTAACTCCATTTTCTAGCTCTTTCCTCAAAGTCATGATTGCTGTATGATAATTTAAGCCTCAAACGAGAAAAAATTTTCATTCTCATCTTTTCGCAAAGAGTAGAAAAGTAATAATCAAGTCGGTTGGAAGTATTTTAAAAGGGTAATTGTCTTTGCAGGTGGCAGAGTTGCGGGAGGTGGTTCACGTCGCTGGAGCAATTAGCAGGCCACGTGGCGCGTCTTCACGCGGCGCCCGGGCCACGGGGTCTCTTCTACTGCGGCTGGGAGGGCTGCCCTCGCGGTGAACGTGGATTTAATGCCAGGTACTTGTTCAAAATTTCCACAATCCACATGTTCCAACCATCTGAACCTCAGTTACACCTCAAACCCCCAAAAACTCCATACTCAAACAACGTGTTTCTTCTCTGCAGAACCTTCTAACAAATACTTCTGATTAATTTCCGCAGGTACAAGATGCTGGTACACGTCCGAACCCATACAAACGAGAAACCGCATCACTGCTTCCAGTGCGACAAGAGCTTCAGTCGCGCGGAGAACCTCAAGATCCACGCGCGGTCGCACACGGGGGAGCGTCCCTACGTGTGCCCTGTGGAGGGCTGCAACAAGGCCTATTCCAATTCCTCGGACCGCTTCAAGCACACCCGCACCCACGCCGTCGACAAGCCCTACTGCTGCAAGGTTCCCGGTTGCCCCAAGCGCTACACAGACCCCTCCTCCCTGCGCAAGCATGTCAAGACCTACCGCCACTACGCCGGCACCAACCCCAACAACCACAACAACAGAACCAGCCACAACAATAACAACAACAACAGCACGAGCAGCAGCAACTGCAGTAAACCCGACGAGCACGCGTTCGAGGACGCGGGCTCCATGTCCAACGTCACGACGAACGACACCAGCACCGAGAGCCGCTGCTCCAGCAGCCCCAAGCACCGGAGCAGCAGCACCAGCAGCCTCGAGGACTCGCCGCCATACATCCTGGCGCGCAACGCGATGCTCGACCTCTCCTCGCAGTCGACGCCCGTAAAACTCGAGGACACTTCCAGGGTCGACTACCGCAACATCGACTCCATCGTCAACGGCCCGACCTCCGTCAGGAACTCTGTGATAAAACACTGCCGTCGTCAGCCGGCCACGCCTTCGCCTCCGCTACCGCACACTCACTGCACCAAAGATACCGACTGCTCCTGCAGCCGCCACAAGTGCTGCATCCACAGTACCGACAACGGCGTCATCTTCGAGAAGACGAAACTCATTTCGGACCTTATACTCAAGACCCAAAACCCTCTGCTCTTCCGACACCTGCTGGGCTGCGAAGCTCGCCAGCCGGCGCCTTTGGGTGCCAACCTGGGCACTTGCGGCCAGGACCTCAGGCTCAAGAGCGAGGATCTGGACATGCAGGAGCAGGAACTGCCGCTTGACCTTACGCTCAACAAGTGATTCGCCAAATAGGTTGTGTTAGAGCAGTGCCTTCAGGCTTCTATCCATGTTATGTTGCGAGTTCGGAACCCTGTCTCTCTTTTGTAGTGACTACAAGAGAGATAGGGTTCGAGGTTTATGTGGGAGAAGGTAGAAAGAATTGTGAGATTAGACATCGGCAGGGATTTCGAGGGGGTGAAGGAAAAGGGCTTGAGGCACTGTTTCAGAGGCTGTTTGTGAATTATGGCTGGATGGTGATGCGTTGGGTTGAGGTTGCACTTCGTTGAGTGACTGAACTCTAAGATGGGAAAATAAATGAGCGTCGACCCTGGCAAAAGAAATCTTACTGGATCTAACAATTTGGTTGATTAGAGCATTTCACAAAGTTTGATGATTTTTGTAAGTTTCTCCTGGCAGGGAACAAATACACTCGCGTAGTTTGGAAAACTATAGTTGTTTGTTGAGTCGAGCGTTTACCGTAAGATATCTCGTCTTGGAATGAGTACTTTCGATGTAGATCGGAATTGTTTTTTCACTTTCTCATAGGTACATACAGGTGAATTCACTTGCTTATTGTTTTATTAGATCGTTTGTAAAATTTACTTTATAGAGTGGAAAAATGTTTTAGTGGCAAGTAGTTACTTTAGGATGAGATATTTTATGGTATTTTTTCCTACATTTATCTAAGCTGACCAGATGACTTTTTTTCGGAATAGAATGATCAAGTGTCCATTTAGAAATTATAAGCCTTGGATTCAGCATTATCCTTCGAAATTTAACCAGGATTTTGTTACCTGTTAGCTACAAAATTTGTTTTTACTTGTCTTACTTTGACATCTGGTCAACCTACATCCAAGAGGCTGTTACTAATTATACCTATCCTGGGGTACCATTTTTAAGGTACAACAAAATTGTAAAAAAAAAAGGATGACGATAGGTGGAGGGGGTTGTAATGTTAAAAAATCAAATAGTGTAATTTATGGATGACTCTCGATTTAGGATACGTTGAGGGGATGGCACACCAAAGAGCAATGATCGCACCAAAGACTAGGGTTGCCACCTTTCGATATCAAAATTTTTCTCTGAACAGAAGTTACGTCAGATGATTCTCACATTGCTCCAATTTTTAATATGATTTTGGTATCCCCAAAATCGACAAGTTCGTTAGATGGCAAACCTACCAAAGACTCAGCAACGAACGCGCGGGACCAAAATCGTCCTTCGCGCTCGTTTTGCACAACGCGTCTCTTGTCAAGTCATTGCCCGAATTCTCACCGTCACCCAACTTGTGAGCTGTTGTTTTCTTAACTTTTCTTCGACGAGTAATGTACTGGACGCGCATAAGTTGTACTTCGACACAGGTGACCCAAAGACCACTTTGAGAGCCATTTTTCAAAAAACCACGACTGTCAGAGCGTGCCATAAATTGCGATGATTCGCCGCCGCGAGTGTACATAAAAGTATGGAACGGAAAGAACGAAAGAACCTGCGTGAGAAACGAATGTAGAGCAACATTGTATATAAGCGAGAGATGAAAAGTCGAGTCTCGGTGTTTTGTTGGTATGAAAGATGGTCAAACGAAATTGTTTAGGAATGTCATCAGCTGTTTAATAAAGTGCCTTATTTATACAAATATATATATATATTTTTTTTTGATGGAAAAACATGGAGAACTTTATTCGGTACAATCGGTTTAGTAACATTTTTCCCAACAAATTTCACAAGTCTCACGTCTTACTGTCCTCGACGATTTTCGACACATCATTCATTATCAAGTCGATACAATGCAAATCATCGTTCACCGTGCTGATTAGCTGAGATATTCCCTTTTGTTCCATGCTGAGATACTGAAACATCAGATTCAAGGGTTCCTCATTAATTTCCAGAAAAATTTTCAATTCATCTCAAGTATTGGATTATAATCATTTAAAGAAACTTACAGTTTTTATCTCATCGTAGGCCCTAGGGTCTATGCTGTAGCGTTCTTCGACGTGAATATCGTGCTGTCTCATTCTCAGTTGGGACAGCATTTCGCTGATTCTGCCTTTGAACTGCGTCGGAGCGCTAATTTGCGCGTTGATCGCTTCGAAGCGGTTCTTGAGGTACTCTTCTTCGGGTTGCAACGAAAGGCCTACTTTTCTCGTGATTTCCTGTCGTACTAAAAACTACCCACAAAATTTTATTAATACTTCAATTTAAGAAGATAAAGAAAAAAAATCTCTTAGTACATTATTTAAATGAAATATATTACGTGGAGCAGACGTTGCTGAAGATCCATGAGGTTGCGTCGATGTTCATTGACACGGGCTTGAGTCGCAGTATTGTGCCTCTGGAGCTCCTGAATGCGCTCAGAAGCGACGTCCAAGAACGCGCGATGGAGAGCAGCCTCTTCGTCCTGACAAGCGAGGCGCTGCTTGAGCTGCTCGAAACCAATCATAGGCACAGGCACGTAGAGGGCAGGATGAGGATTTTCGACCTGGGCCTGTTTCCAAGCTACCGGGTCGATGGAACAAGGCGGGTTCTCCAAGTACTCTTTTATCTGAGACGGATCGGGCCTAACCTGGGCCACCACGTTTTCTACGCCCATTTGCAACAGCTGCGCCCTCTGCGAATTCTGCGACAAACAGGCCACGAGCTCGTTGGCCGGGATCCTACGGCTCGCGCCCGTCACGTTCTTCTCCGCAACGTAAAACGTCACCAGGCACTTGTTCGTGTTGCTGCTACTGCGTACAGAGTCAATTGTAACGCTCAAATTCGCCGCCGCCGCCGCGTTACCCATTGCCAGTACGCTCGCCAACGTGCTCGCTAGCTGCTGCTTGTTCTCCTTAACCTGTGATTTGTACGCAGAGTTCAGAATCAAAAAAGTGCTCAATAGTGTCAAAACGTGACATGTAAATTTTTCAATAACTTTTTGAAATGAAAAAAAAAAATGTATCATAAGATATTTTCGTTTAATTTTTCTTCTCACCTGTTGTTCCTTCTTGCTATCAAGGTACAGTATCACCAAACCCTCGTTGTTATCCGTTTCCGGGATTTTACTGTACCCAATAGCCTTGAAACGGCAGTAGTAGTTTTCCTGGGTCAGTTCTACAGGCGGAAGGTGGTGCGAATAGTACAACTTGCCCGTGCCCCAAAGCGCTTGGAGTAAATTCCATCTTATCATCAGGCCATCGCGTTCGTCGCCAAACAGCTGGCAATTGAGAATACAGTTGAGCAATGTCTCGTGATTCGGGTTTACCAATTGCTGTTGCTGTTGTTGCTGTTGCTGCTGGTTCACACCAAATGTGCTACCGAACCCACCGCTTCCTAAAAAAGGGAAGATGACTAAATAACAGTTAATTCAAATAACCGAATTCTAAATTTCAGATTTGAGGTTATGATGTCGACTTTTTTCAATAAATCTGATTTTCTCTTATGTTATAATTTATTAAACAACTTTTTTAAGAGAGTATGAGAAAATGATGATAAATTTCGGCTATAGAAATTGAAAAAATATCTAAAAAATTAATGGAATTCGAAAGTACTGCAACTTATGAATTTTTAACTATTTCAGATATAAAACTTTATTGTTTAGACCATTCTAGAATTTTAATTCAAAGACACAGATTTCTTTTAAGGGTGTGCATAGTTCCAAATTTTTGGGATTTCAAGGACTTTTCGAGTTTCCCGAATTTTATAGTGCTTTCTCCAAAAATCAGTAAATTTTCGAAAATCCTGATCCCCATTTTATCCTTAAGTTTTTTCATTCAAAAAAATTAAGATCTACAAGATTGTTACATTTTATTTCCGTTAAGTTGTTAATTTCACAAATATTTTGAAAAAATTTCTGAATCATTATCAACTTGTATTCTCTAGGCAACGACTCGAATTTTTTATGTTATTTGAAATTTCGGTTTCTTCGCGAATATTAGATTTGTAGAATAAATCGAAATTTATATGACTCCCACTTCTGATTTTCTTGTCGACATATTTTCCAGAAAATTAATTTTCACTAGAAAGTCAAGAATAAGATCTTGTGTTGAAGGTTTATTTAATGAAAACTATAAAGATTATATTTCAACACAATAGACTTTTTGATTTTCTATGTAACAAAGATTAAACTTTCCCTTATGAGTATCTAAATTTTCAACGACACTGATATACATGAACTTGAGTTTTCAGAGTTGACTATATTACTCCGAGGTTCCGAAATATTGATTTGATTAGCATTTATCAATTCTCGACTTTTTGTACTAATAGATATTTAAGTACTATACAATCGCAACATTTTTATAGTTGATGAGTTATCGGAATTCCATAATTCTTTAGATTCTTAAAATTTTTGGGATTCTTGAAATTCTCGTGATAGTTCAAATTTTCTAAATTTTTCCGAGTTTCATGAATTTCACGAAGATTTCACGGATTTTTCGGGATTTCCCAACATTTTCGAGATTTCTCTACAATCCCAAAATTTCTATAATTCAGTTATAAAAATTACCAAATTTTTCAAAATTCTTGAGTTCTTTAGATTCTTAAGGGGGTCGTCTACCTTCGCGGTTTCAAAAAATCAATTTTTTGTACTTATTTCGAATCTAGACACTATACGAGGTTTGTTCAAAAAGTATCGCGAATTTTGAATTTTCGCGGGCTACGTATGTTCGATTTTTGATCTTTTGGTGGCGTTATGTTGCTACTCAT
>JAPYZL010134337.1:0-12260 GCA_030522825.1 Platygaster orseoliae
ACGAGACAAAAAGGATGATTCCAACGAGTGCAAAGTTTGCGCACTCGCTTCGCTCGTGCCCAAACTTTGCACTCGTTGGAATCATCCTTTTTCTCCCTTGTAACATAAATATTTATTGAATGTTTTGGGTAATATTCAAACTATCAAGTCATTGATGAAAAAAATATATTTTTCAGTAATAAATGGCTATAAAGAGTTTTTTATAATAAAAAATTTTTGGGAACAAGTTTGAAATAAAATTTTTCTGTTCATTTCTTCATTTTTGTTTTTCATCAATATTTTTGTTTATAGTCGTTTTTTGGAAGATTTTTCAAATTTTTAAATCATTAAGTCTTCGAGAAAATATTTATATATTTTCCGAAAACAAATTGCATTCAACATTAGATTATAATACAAATTTTTTTTTCGTGTGCAGGTCCGTAATTTGACAGTTTCTTATTCATCATATTTTATCTATTTTTCATTACTCAAGTATCTGTTATTTTATTGACAACCTATTCAAGTATTTGATACCTTAAGTTTGCAACAAAGAATACACATAATTTATGTTATACGCTCTTTTTTTGTCCATTATACCATATCTTCAAATACGATAATTTTTTTGAGCCAATTAATCCCCAAAGGGGATTAAATACAAAACAAAAAAGATTTTCTGTTCAAGCTTTCGGCCTTTATTCAGCCCTCATCAGGAAAATTATGTGTAACAACGTCATTATTCAGAAAAATCAGATGGTCATAAATTTCCAACATGTAAAAGCCATCTTCGTCATATTACATTTCAAACGCAGTACAAACGAGCAATGATAAATTTGTACTGTGTTTGAAATGTAATATGACGAAGACGGCTTTTACATGTTGGAAATTTATGACCATCTGATTTGTTCGAATAATGACGTTGTTACACATAATTTTCCTGATGAGAGCTGAATAGAAGCCGAAAGTTTGGAAATAAAATTGTTTTTGTTTTGTCTTTTTTCCCTTTGTGGATTCATTGGCTCCAAAAAATGATCGTTTTTGAAGATATGAAAGAATATACATATTTTACTGGAAAGAACAGTTCTCATAGTCGCAATGAATTTAATTTTAATTCAAGTTCATATTCATTTTTCATATTCATTTTAGATTAGGTGAATTTAGTTTTATTATTTCTTTGTGGTAAAAATTTTTTTTCCTGTATAATAATCTATACTTTTTCATTCCTACATTAATCAGTTTTTACTCATTGTCAACCACTGTATTAAGTATAAATTATTCAAAAATTTGTCAATCATTTAAGCCATCATGTCTGCACGAAGAACATTTTATTAGAAATGTAGAACACTCCATAATTTTTTATAATAAAAGATTTTTAAAACGTACTATTACAAAAAACGAAGAGTTTTCAAAATTTTCTTAATCAATGAAAACTCCAATTATTTCGTACTACAGCGTAGTAAAATGGACATTTTGCTCGCAACATGATATCCCAAATTTTCACAAGATCCTCACTTTTGTAATTGATGTAATATATATACGTTCGAATAACATATGTAAATTTTCTGTATAAATTACGTGATGTAGAGAGATAATTACGAGCGTAAATGGCGGGGTTCAACGCGCTGTTGAAGTATCCCAGCCAAAAAAGTAAGCTGAAAATGGTCGGGTGAATGCAAGTTGGGCAAAACGCTCGGATGAGGTATATCGTGAAAAACGGCAGCCAGCAAATAACGAAGACTCCCATCACAATTCCCAGTGTTTTTGCCGCTTTCGTTTCCATCCGGAACATTTTCACCTGCACAAATTCGCCGGATCGTTTTGTCGCGAATTTTCCCGACCTGCGGGAAAATCGTGACAATGCTCGCCATGACGACGCAAGTTCATCGAACAGTTTCGTTACTCGTGATAAAGGTTGTGCAATTTTGTTCTGGTGAATGAGTAATGCGATATTGTGAAAATAGCTAATAATGGAATAAGTGGTTTATTCTGAAATGAGTGTAATAATTGTTTTTCACTGAATACCAGGTTTCTGAAAGTCAAACGTAGCGTGATTTTGGAACTCAGCTTTTGTAGGGAGATTATTTATTGTTACAGTAGTTAAAAATTTAGCTTGATTGAGCTGGGGGTTAGCTAAATGTATGCAAAATCGACTAATGAACATATTTCATCGAGTTTTACCTGATTTTTGATATTCCTTTTACCCATTTTCGCAACTCGGGGCTTCTTGTCGGCTTCGTTTGTAATTTCGCGAAGCGAAACCGTGTCCCCGGCGACCTGGCTCTCTTCACTGCTTCGCCGACTAGGCCTCCTAATGCTTCCTACTCTATTAATACTGCTCACCTGGATGTAATGAAAAGAAAATTCGTTTAACATTTTTTCGAGCAATCCTGCCCCGTGATGCAATTTTCCCGGGCAATTAAGCTTCCGCAGAAATCAGGTCGAACTTTTAGCACGTAACTTTCTATCGAAGTTTATGGTCATTAAAAAACTAATTCGGACGACCAAATCTTTTTGTACTTTCTTGTACTTCAAATTATTGAAGTACAAGTCATTTATTACAATTACTCAGTAATAAGTACAAGTTATTTATTATAATTGAAAATGAACTGTACAGCTCAAAAATGTCGCGATCTTCAATACTAATGTACTATAGCATTATATTCTAAGAATCTCTAGAGTGTTCTCTTATAGAAAAATGATACATTTCTAAAAATACCAGAAAATACTAAAAAATTTTATCAATACGTTTCGTAAAACATTTCCAAAATTATATTGAATAAGTAAAATCCGTATAGATATTACTTTTATCAATAAATATTAATTAATCATATACAAATATCTTTCTTAAATGCAATTAAGACATTTAGAATCAAATAAGAAAATTTTCATGTTACATAAATAATGATATAAAAAGGAAAAATCATAATTAAAAACAAATGTAATTCAGTGACATGATAAACACAAAAAATCGAATTCCATTACATTTAATACGTACACATAAAAAATGTAAGACTCTTGATCTTAAAAATATAAAAATTCTTTATTTCTGAATTCTAAAAACTCAAAATATCGCAAAAAAATATATTTTTATAAAAAACCGCTTCCAAAAATTAATTCTGTCTACGTTCCTTTTCAAAAAACCGACTTTATGACAAATAAGCCACATCGAGCAGAGAAAGCTGTTGACAAATGTGATCCTCATTGCAGCTTGTAACATTTGATACAATTTTAAACTATAATTCTGAATCAACATTCTACAAAGATTGAATAGTCTAGAAACTTTTCGAAATATATACAACCGCTGTGGCTATTTTATCAGTTTTTCTCGAGTTTCGAAAATTTCGAAAGTAAGAGAATAGACTCTGATGAATCTACCATCAAATAATAATGGCCCCAATCATCCAAATGGATCCAAGATTCTCTCTCTACTGCATGAAACACGAAGAACATTATTTACTTCTGTAACTTCACCTTCTGCGTTCATCTGAAATCGCGAGAAAAGAGAACCAAGCCATGTAAATTCGTCAAACTCACATTCAAGTGGGTGCTTTTAGAGTTGGGGCAGAGTTGATTCTGAGTTTGCCCGTTACTGTAATGCACGGAAACTTGAGAACATCGAGAAGGCGTTCTTTCGAGCGTGTTGCATTTCGTGTTTAACGTCTCGGTACTCGGATAAGATACCGAAATTTTTATCCTCTCTTTCCTCGTCAATCCTCGCCCAGACTCCGGGCTTCTCGGGCTCCCATTGTTATGGCTGCTATTATACACGCTTGTACGTCCTCTGTGGATCCTCAGGGTTAGTCGTTGCTCGTCAAACCTATAGGATTTGTGAGAGAAAATGCTGATCAAGAGACTTTTACTAATGAATTGTGGGGTAGGAAAAATAAATCAGTCAATAATCTCTGGGAGTCATATTTTTCAAATTATTGTATCGATTTTTCTACTCTCATCAGATCTAAACTAATTTTACAAAAAAAATTATTATTATTAAATCAAAGAAGCTTACATATTCAATGAATTTTTATTCTTCGTATGACGAGAAATTAAAAAATAAAGGTTTTTTAAGAATTGATTAAGTGAATATTTTATATATTGAAACATGGTTGTCTTGACGCATTGCATTTTCATCACTTTTAAAGGATGAAAATGTATTAAATATGTGAATTTATTCAATAAAGTTATAATTATTTATGTAAAATTAGTTTGTTGAGTTTTGGATCTTTTTTTACGATCCTTAAGAGGACATGATGAGTGTCGAAATATCGATACAATAAATTTGAAGAATATAGTTCCCAGATATCATTGACTGATTAATTTTTTCTTTCATTACTAAACGAGCATTGAAAGATTGAAGATTTTCGGAATTTAGGGGTACTTCCAAGGATGTGAATTTATCGGTTGGAAAAAAATTAGTCAGGTCATAGTAATTTCTGACTATCATTTACCGCCATTTACGGTCAAATTTCGAACGAAAAACGTAGCTTAATTAATGCAATTGGCTAAACGATCAACAAACATTTTAGGTGAGAAATACGCAATTTATGTTATTTCAGATTGCATGAATGACTTTTCCGATATTTCATAAAAAACCCGGAAACAGAAACTGAATTTTGATGTTTAGAAATTGACGTCGTCAGTGATTATTAATAAAGTCTAAGGATTATTACATTTCTAATTTAAACAAATGTAGTTACTTTAGAAATTATACACTGAGAAAAAAATCTTGTTTATTTGACCATATAATATTTTTATTCTAGTTCATTAAAAAATGTAACTTTTTTTGATAATCTCCCTTCATACTTTATTATATTTAGAGAAAATGCTGACGAAATTTGTCAATGCTTGCATAAATATAGCTGAATAAATAAGAAATTGTTTAAGAAATGACACTTTTTTTCCTGAAAAATTTTTTATTATAATATAATATATAATAAAGTATAATATAAATATATTTTTATATAATTTATATTGTTATATTAGTATATTTTATTTCAAATTATTATCACATATATATTTATTCCATTCATATTATATATTATATTAATATAATAAATATATGTAAACATAATATTATTGTAAATTTTTTTTTATGAAAATATTTCATTTAGAAAACTTGAAAAAAATATGGAATCTATCTTATTTATACATTTTTACACTTTACGGAAAAAAAGGATTTGCCGATTATCAAAAAAATGTATTGTTTCAACAAAATTCGACCAAACGAATTTTTTTCGCAGTAGGAACTTTTTTTTGTTGCCTCAACAAATCTTTTTTGTCACCAGAGAAAAATGAATGTGCAAAGGAATTTGATGCATAATGATTGTGTTCTGACAAAAAAATAAGCTACTGCTGCAAAAAAAATGTGTACTGTCAAGTTGCGTTGAAACAGGACATATTTTTGTTGCTATACAATAAATCAATTTTTTCTGTGTGAGAAAAAAAATTTCTACTTTATATTTGAAATGTACATTTACAATTTTTGAATAATCAAAAATAGTTTCATTCTCAATGTACTTCATGAACTCTTTATTGTTGATTATCGTAAATTTTTAGCTATTTTATTCTCGAAATTCCTAAATTATAATTTTTTTATGTACTTTTTTTTTGTTAGGAGATTTTTACAGTTCAAATTCCAGTTTTTAACAAAATTCACATCATAATTATGAAATTTTCAAATTTAATAGAAAACGCTTCAAAGTTCGATGTGAACAATAATTTAGCATTTATTTATAACCGAGTATACAATTTTTTCTTCATTCTAAGAAGTTATCTTCAATACTTTGAAATTATTCTTCGAAATTCTAATAAAATTACACGATTCCCTGTACTTCAAAAATACTAGAATTGGACATCAAAGATTTTTAAATATCCCCGAATGATCTCGTCCGTGTAAGCTTTGCATTTTTTGGGAAAAAGTTTCTCGAGATCGTTTTCATCCAAAACCTGCGATGTCAACGAGTTTTTCGCTTGAGAAAATCATTGCATTCCTGGGAAATTTTTGATTTGGGAAAACGTCGAGAGAGAATTTCAGAGTGCACTACGTGACATGGAAATGCGTTCTCGTTCGAATATGGAAAAGTCTCGACAACGAACGCGAGGGAAACAAAGATTCGATTTCTAGCTCTGTTTCGACATTTTAGCATTTTAGAGAGTAATACTCTTCAGAAGTTTTAGCATTTTAGCGTGGAAAGAGACATGCCAGTATAAAAAGGACTGTACTTGTGACAATGGGCGAATAATTCGCACTGAGAGAAAAATTTAGTGCTTCTTAACTTGTTTCGTGTAAAAAGTGCTGGAATGAACTCTATGATGAAATTGCAGGTTTGAAATATTATTGCAGACGTTGTAATTTCTTTTTTCTTATCAATATATTATACAAATTATTATATGTATGCCAATTATAAATAGGGAAAAAAGTTAAAATAGTTGAAATGATATTTTTAATACAGAAATCGTACATTTTTATTACAAAATTATATGAAACTAAAATTTGTTTCTAATAAAAGATTAGTTCGATTGTTTCATCCTTTGCTATTTATGTTCCTAGTTTATATGCATAGCGAACATGTAAATAATAATGTAAAATGTACAAAACACTTCAAGGATGTCAATAATTGAAAATAACTTTATTTTTATAGGAAATACTTAATAATAAATAGCCAAAAGAACAACACAAATACGAATATTTAAAAATTTATGTTGCTTCAAAAATTGGAAAATTTTTTCCAAATTTATTCCATTCTTTTTTTTTGTTCCTAATTTAGAAACTTACAAATTTATCCAAAAATTCTTTTGTGTTACATATTCACTCAGATGAAAAATTCATACCTAAAATCATATAGATACGAAGAATAAAGCAAGGAAAAATCGTCCAAGTACTATCCATGATTTTTCAAATCAGTTATTTTATTTTTGAAAATCAATTTCTCTTACATTGTATTTTTGAAGTTACAAATTATAATTTCTTCATGTTCTGTTTCAATTATCATTTTAAAAATGTGAGGCTCAATAATTTTTAAAATTCTGCTCTTTGTATTCTTTTTGTATTTTTTTGTATTTATTTATTTTTTTTTTTTATAAAAATAAACTTTCATGGTTTCCGTAGCCAAACGAAGCACACTAAATCATTAAAATTGGAGCAACAATAACATCAAAAATTTTCATCTAGCTCTATTTAATATTTAGATTCAATATTATGGTCCTCTTCAGCAATTATTTTATTAAACGCGGAAAATCTCAACGGGAAATTAAAATTCAGATTATTATCTATCTAAAATGATTTACTTACAAAAATTGATAAAAGTCACTTAATTCAAATCATATTGACTAAATGCTATTCTTAGAATTTTTTTTTTTTTTTTTTTTTTTTATTAAGATGAGATCTCGTAAAATTTACTGAGATACAGGAAAGCAATTTAAGTCATCTTTGAATGTGACAGTTATTGCATATTCACTTTTATTTTGACTTTCTCGCAAAATATTTATGAGTTTCAAAATTAACGTATGTCTGAGTTTTTGTAAACTTTCATTAATTTCGATATGTCAATTAAAAAATTTATTCAAATAAAAAAAAAATAAAATAAAACAAGAAAAAAGCTATAGTGCGAGAAAAACTCTCTGATATTTAATTTTGCAATCTTACATCTAAAACAAAATCTCCGACTATTGTCACATTATTTTTAAATTAGAGAAAAACTTAACAAAAATGACGAACTTGATTTTGATTTACTAATTTTCGATTTTGAATTCTGAGCAATAAGATTTCTAGTTGGTTTAAAAAAAAAAAGAATTGTTCCGAAGTTTACAAGTCTGAAATCAGGAACGTTGTTTCTCAATCCCAAACTTTTGAAATTCAAATAATATTGCGAAACCTTTTTAAGAGCGCCATTATCTTCGAGAGTTCTGGCATTTTTGCATAAAAATAGCCTCACATGGAAAAAAAAAGTATTCGTGACAACGCGAAAAAAAATCCGAACGTTCGAGTTTTCGTAATTACAATTTCAATAGGTGATTTCAAAAGGACGAGAGATAAAATGTGCTGTTCCCATTCATGACGTTTCGCGAATTTCCAGGTCATTCGAAATTTCAAGTGTCCAACTTTGTGAAGTCATTGATTCGTGCACCGACAGTTTTGCATGAGTTGATACAGAGAATCACATCGTTCGAATGATATACGGCTGACTGAAAATAATTTCGAAATATCATTATTAAAGTATGGGATCAGGTTCCACCATCAAAAACTTTTTTCCATAAATACAAATTTACATCAAAAGTTCATTGCCTCGAAATACACTTCGAATTCACAGAATATTGAAGTTCTTTTGATTATCAAAGTTTTTTTTCGAAAAATTTCAATGTCTTTTGGAGACCTCATACTGTCAATTTTGATCAAGACTTTCATAAAGTTTTTACAGAAGCATTTGAAATGCTTCAAACTTTCGCTTTGTAATAAAAAAATCAGCAGATGAAAGAACTACTACTATCTTACATAGCTCACCATGAACTTTTAGATTATCAAGTACTTGTAACCTTTGCAATTTTATCTGCGGTCGCTGCTTAGTTTTTAATTCGATAACAATTTAAAAACTTGAATAAATAAAGTTTCTTCATTAGTTTGTTCAGAAGGTAGGAACAAACTTTTCTATTGGGGGGGGGGGGAGTAAAAAATTATTTTGTTGTGTTTAATTCAAAATACTATTATTCAAATTTATACGCTGCCAATTTTTACTACACGAATTTCTTTTCTTTTCTCTCAAATTATTTAAAAAGATTAATTTAAGTATTTTAAATTCTCATTTTCAGATAATAAATTTTCCATTTCAATGCTATATTGAAAACATATCCTCATGCGTGAAAAAAATTTTTTTTTCAAAATTTTACAATGTTCAATATCTGAAAATGAGAAATTGACAATTTTTGTGGTATAATTGAATTGACGAAAAATGAACAGAATTTAGAAGTTTGAATAGTCTTGTTTCGTATGTTTCAAAAATTGAGCTTTTTTTTAGGAAAAATATATAACTTTTTCAGTTTTATAAGATATTATTCTATGCCAATTTTTCACGCTGATTGTGAGATTCGAACTTTGACATTGTAAGGAAAGTTGGATTTATCAGTCTTGAAAATTACTAAGGAAAATGTACCTAATTCTTTTTTTACACAAATTGCTTTATTTTTCTTTTTTTTTTAAATCATAATTTTTCTGCGGCAGAAATGTGAGGTAACTATGTTATATATATACTTTATAATACTTTGAAGAATGTCGACAATATACTATATTTTCTGAATTTGAACTACTGGATCGTTCAAATCAGTTCTTTTTTCTATCCCTGAATGAACACAATTTGTTTAAAATTATATCATTGAGTGCTATTTCTACCTTAAATTTCATTTTGCATAAAGTTTGAATCGTCACGTCGAAAACATTGAATTGAAAAAATTTTAAAACACTTTTTTACACTTTTTTCGATATCACAATATTGTTTGTTCTCTCTTTTTTTAATCACAATAATTGATATTTGAAACTTTTTTCTCTTGTTTAATAACGAAAATTCAAAATAAATGCTTGCTCTCTTACTTTAAATGTAAATCAATCAAATTCGTTGATTTTCAACTTTATTCGTACAAAAATTGTTTACTCAGCATTTTTAATTTGAAAGTCAAAGCTTTTGAATTTCTCGTATCCCGTAGTGAAATTATTTGTTGCAATAATTGAAAAGTTGTATGAAAAAAAAAAACAAAAAAAAAAACAAATGTGGCCTCATATGTATCTATTATTTTAGAAAAAAATCTAAATTTTTTTTTTCATGTATAAATGATTATTTTAGAGCATATATGTGAATTTTCCATTCTGTGTATGTAGGTATACTGAGCATGCAAATGACATCATATAGTTAGAATGACGTTACATTGTTATATATTTTTAACGATGTTTTTCCGTTAATTTTTCGAGATATGACAAAAAGAATAAATACGTATTTGATATTTTTTAATAAACTCACGTAATCAGCAATACAAAAATTGATGCACTTTCCCTATTTCGTTCTATATATATAGGGGAGACCGGGGTAAATACGCCCAAGGGGCAAATACACCCACCTGCTGTTTCTTTTAAATACATTCATTCAAATTCTGCGCAAATTTTTTTATAAGTGCGCCCTGACTCGTAGACATAACCACAAAAAAATCATAGCGATTGACATTGTGGTTAGAACGTTATAAATAAAAGTAGATGGTTTCGACGTTCCGGAGTCTCAACATCTAAATTTTACAGTTTGGGGAAAAACATCTACTGTCTTCGTTTCTCGTTGCTTTTGCAGCCAGATAAGTTTTTCCTGTTTTTTGAAGTAAGAAAAACAAGAAGCCCAAGTAGTTTTGTCTCAGAAATTTTTTTTTGTATTTTTTATTAATTTTTAGAGAAAAATTTGTCATTTGGGCAAATACGTCCAGTTCAATTATTAACAATATTTATTATTTATAATAAATAAATACACAGGAGGTTGCAAAGCAGATGGAATCTCGAAGAAGAAGATGAACTTTGTTGCGAATATTTGGAAACATTTCACTCTTAACTGGATAAAAAACGATGCATCGAATGTCACGAACCAGTTCATGATAAATGTGTACGAACTTCGGACTTTATTTTCACTTGCAAGAATTGTTTTAGTGTATATTCTGATAGTGCATAGAAAATAATTTTTGTACGTTTATCAAAACAATATACTTCGTTTCTAATGTGTTGTTTCCTGTAACTTTCATGCAAAATTCTTGAATAAATAAAGCGGGCGTATTTTCCCCGGGTGGTGGTCGCATTTCCCCGAGTGTTTTCCGAATGGCTGATTCAATACTACTTAAGACATTTTGTTAAAACATGAAAATTAGTAGAGATCTTTGAAAATGATGATTGGAGTTTTGTTCCTTAGGAGAGACACTAGCGCGTGACATAAGTTGTTATTCAATAATCAGTACTATCTTGTGGAAAAATGAATTTTCCAAATCGTGGGCGTATTTGCCCCGGTCTCTGCTATATTTTTTTTATCTAATTTCAATTATAATTAAGCGTCTGAAGTTTCGACCTTAGAAATGAGTCGTTCAGAGCCAAAGAACAATTTCTACGAGACAGATAGACACAACACTCCATATTTTCCGTCTCTTAGAAGTTCTTCTCTTACTCCGAGCGCCTCAAAAAATCATAAATGTGACGTTGAACGACCAAATCGACCTAAAAACACCATTCAGTTAGGCACATTATCCGATTCAAGGACATAGAAAGTCCACCGAACCAAATGGTGTTTCTACTTTACCGAGGGTCTACGCCCGTGGTCGCCGCAACATCAACATAGAAGCTTTTCAGCTCATCTACCAAAACCCAAGCCGATACACACCCAGTTTTCAAGTAAAATACCAAAATAAACTAGTTTGCGAGTTGCGTTGGGAGAAAAAGCTATTTTCGTGAAAAGACCGGATTCGTGCCTCTGAAGAACCGTCAAACGAAAGACGTTATCTCTTTTGTTCGCTGTCGGGAAAGCCCGATCTAATTAAAGATGGCACAGCGAAATGCGGGCCGACGAGCCCGATCGCGTAAATCTCGTAATGACTTTGGCAAACGAATCTCGCGTACCTGGAACCAAGCAGTTTTGAGCCCTTTGTGGTACGGAAACCTTGATTGATTGCCCGAGTCGTGGACACCGCCGCGTTATAGACCCTCCAATAGAAAAACAGCATCACGAACATGGGTATGTAGAAGGATCCAAGGGCGCTGTAATAAACGTACGCGAAAATCTTGAATGCAACAAAAACATGCCTTTTTCGCAACGTCCACAGGCCACTGAGCACCCGATGCATTCAATCTCTTTCTATTACGTCGACGTTTTCCACGATTGTACAGAGAGAGACAAAGAATGCACGTTCGGGGTTACTTTTGTCAGGGCTGTACACAAGTATTTATTTCAACTATTAGGGTGGGCGGGGGGATTGAATTGTAATTTTGCATCTCAATCACACTAAATAAGTCAATATTTTTCTTTCATTGAGCTATTTATTATCTGTTTTTTTCCATGTGGGATTTGATACAGACTGACGAAACAAATTGAATTCATAACAACAAAAAACAACCACAATTGCAGTTTGTAGGTAATGTATGAAATTAAACAAATCAAATTATTGAATAAAAAATTCAATAAAAAAAAAGATATACGAGGTTTGTTCAAAAAGTATCGCGAATTTCATGTTTTTTCAAGAATTATTTATTTATTCATGAATATCTATTTTGTCCCCTTCAAAGT
>JAPYZL010134346.1:0-10065 GCA_030522825.1 Platygaster orseoliae
AGAAATGTGTGGGTTGAGTGTATTGCGCGATTTTGCCGAGAGCTTCACTTGTTTTTCGTGACGAATGTGCACGCGCATACGTGAAAAGAATAGAAAAAAGTGGAAAGTGTACCGGAGTGTGCGGGTTTAGTTGGTTTTAGTGTTAAAAAATGGACTTTAGTGAAATATTCAAATCGTGAGAACTCGGATTTTCGTCCGAGAAACTTATTCGTAAGTTTTTCAAAAAAAGCAGGTCATTTGCACTTGAATTTTTCCGTAATGGAAAAAAGCGTTTTGAGCATTTGCTAATCCTGTTTTTGGACAAAACGATTACAACTTTTCGTCTAACCTTGAACCGCAACTTGTCTTTTTGTCAAATATCTGATATTGCCTGAATGCTGAAAAAGTTAGTAAAATTCATGTGTAATTAATTTTAGTCTGGAAATCAAATACAAATTTGTTAATAGTTAGCAAATCACATTCTTGGCCAAAAACAGATTTCTTGACTGTTGAGAAATGATGAGTTTGGCTCAAATACAGATTTGTTAATAGTTACTAAATCACATTCTTGACCAAAGGCAGATATTTTAACTGTTGACATATGATGCATTTCAAGCAAAACAACGGCTCTCATAAGTAGCTTCTTTGAGTGGAAAAAATATTTATTTGCTCGCATTCAAATATGAGATTTATTAACTATTAGCGAATCTTATTTGATGGGAATAAACGTTTTTCTCAGTGCACGTCCCTCCAAAAAGTTCCTTTTAACTGTTTTTTTATTTGTGTCTATTTATTTTTTTCCCATCTCAAGCGGAGAATCAGCGACATGACCGCCCGAATCTTGGCGCCTTGCGACCCAGCCGCGTGAAAAGCCCACGGCGAGTTTCCACGCTCTCGAGGGAAGGGGCGAAAGCGCCGCCGCGCCACGGCCCTGGCGCGATTCGAGGGCGCGGCGCCCCTTGGTTTCCAACGACCTCTATCCTCAGTTGTCAGTTAGGGGCGTGTTGGGGGATGCGAGCAGAATGGCTGGACCCGACTGAGTCTTCACGTCGTCGGCCGCGTCGCACCCCAAAAAACGACGGCAAAACTCGTCCCCGTCGCCATGTCACCGCGTCCTCAACGCAAACTCTCCGCGACCGCGTCGCGCCCTCGCGTCTAGTGCGACCGGAAATTCCCGAGCTTTCTTCAACCCCCGAAAGTCGTTTCCCCAGCCACCCCAACCCCACGACTACGTGACACGTCCCCAGGAAAACGTGGCCTCGGCGGTGAGTGAGCAAGTTCTTTTCCCAGCCCCGGGAAATTCGCCGTGTTTGTAAACAAACGAAATGTTTCCGCGAATCGATCGATTCCCCGGCGTTATTAATTAAGGGCTCCACGAGAATGTGGAGAGATCAATTTTCCGCGATGCATAAAGTTTCGGTGCAATCTCTCCCCGCATAGCGGTTGCGCAGCGTTAAATTATTTCATCGCCCCGGGTTCGGTGTAATCCATCTTCCCTAAGACTTCTCGAGTTAGCAATTGACGACACGGAAGAAAAAGAGTTGTGCTTTTTTTTCGGTTTGCGATGGGTTAATATTTGAACAGGCGTTTACTCCGCGGGCTTTAATCGCGTTTCTCCGAGTCGAGGTCAGCGAATTTTTCCCGTGGACCGTGCGACTTTTCCGGGCTTTCCAAATATGACCCAGTTTTGTAATCCACTTTTCGCGTCTTGAATTTTGTATTGCTTCTTTTTTTCCGGGAGAGGGTGGGAAAATAGAGAACACTTCCGCCGGGATCCCTGATCAAAGTTTCAACTCCTGCGAGGAGGTTGTGATGTACGGGCTTCGTGAGTACAAGGGGATATACTTTTTCAAGACGCGAGTCGCATATTTTGCTCGCTGCGGCAATTGCGGGGCAGACGATTGTCTTGAAGGAGAGACGTTCGATATGAACAGTAGCCAATCGAAGCGCGACATCGAATACAGTTACAGAGTTGGGCGCGATTACTTTTTGTCACGTTTTTGAATAGCTAACAAAACTTGGGTATGTGTCGTTGGACACCCGGTAGAAGTGGAACAGCGCGTTATTTTGTTCGCTTTCTGTAATTTTGTTCGCTTTCTGTAATCTGCAATAATGCAATCAATATAAATATGTCTATTTATAACAGTTGTCCTTGCTATCCATTAAAAAATTGCGCAAAAATTTGTCTAAAAAGATTGTTTTAACAAAAGCATTTTACAAAAGCAATGTCAAATTCTAACTCATCCACCCCAAAAACCATGAAACAGACATTTATGTTGTGGAAATAGAATTGTTAATAAATTTGTTTGAATAGAATGTTTAAACGAAAAAATTCTACAAAAACAGTAGTAAATTCAAACTCAGCAACTTAAAAAACCATGGAATGGACATATATGTTGTTAATAAATTTGTGTAAATAGAATGTTTAAACAAAAAAATTCTACAAAAACAATGTCGAATTTTAACTCAGCAACCTAAAAAACTATGAAATGGACATATATGTTGTGAAAATAAGTTTGTTAATTGATTTGTTTATATAAATTGTTCTAACAAAAAAAATTTACAAAATTAATGTCGAATTCTAACTCACCAACCCAAAAAACCATGAAATGGACATATATATTGTAAAAATAAAATTGTTTAAAAATTTGTTTTAATAATTTGCTTAAACAAAATAATTTCATAAAAACAATGTGAAACCCTTAATCAGCACCAAAAAAAAAAATTTGTTTGGAAAAAAATTTTTAGAATAACAACTAACCAATCATCATTAATTCATTATGATATTTGTAAATGATCTCTATCGTCCAAACGCCAACTTTTCGCCAACTTGACAGCGTGACGCTAAAAGCGTGATGTGAAAAGCGTGACGCTGTCGTTACGGATTCACTCGCCGGGAAAAGAAGTTCCACTTCAGAAACTATCAAAAATAGTTCAAAACGCTCCTTAACAATGTAATTCAAGTGAAAATTGGTCCTAGGAGCCACTTTTCTTGATCAGAGGAGGATTAATGAAAACAAATTTCCTCTTCTTTTTTTCTTTAATTTTATTTCTCAAGCTTTCGACCATATTTTGAGTCCGCTTCAACAACTGTTAATATAATGTCCACTTATTTTTTTAAATCTATGAAACAAATATCTCATTTTTACGAAAAAATTTTTTAATTAAAAATTTAATAATTGAATTAGAACAGAGATATTCTCATTTGGTGCTGTATTAGTTGATGTAAAGATGCGTGGATTTTTAAAAAGAGACTTTGAGGTAAATTTGTTAAATCTGGTTTTCATATTTTTGTAAAAACAGGATATTTGTTTCATAGATTTAAAAAAATAAGTGGACATTATATTTACAGTTCCTGAAGAGGACCCACACTAGGGTCGAAAGCTTGAGAAATAAAATGAAAGAAAAAAAGAGGAAATATGCTTTAATTAATCCTCCTCTGATCAAGAAAAGTGGTTCCTAGGATCGATTTTCACTTGAATATTAAAAATTTGTCAGCAGGTGTATTTTTTGCGCTAATTTGGAAAATTACAGTCAAAACATATGCGTTACAAGATTGTAGGACACCTCTTCCAATCCGTATTTTCTACTTCAGGATTTCCACTCCGTAATTTCCAACAACTGTTTTTACAAATGACTGTTCTTTCCATATTATGTAATTTCCAACAACTGTAATTTCCAATTTTTTTATTTTTCAATTTCATTACATCTCCAACAAAAGCGTAGAAAATAAAAACATGTTTAATTTTATAAAAGTCTTGTAAATATCAAATTTTTTCACAAAATATAGAATTTCCAAAAGTTAAAGTTGTATGTGATGCCCGATGGTACGTAAATAATCTAAAATTGTATCGTTTTCACTATATTCTTTGTATTTTTTAACGACGATATAATAAACTCGGTCCTTAATTTTTTTGCAATCATGTGTTTTAATAGATTTTTTTATATTCTGGCCTAAATCCAATTGTCGTAACATTGTCTCCGTGTCACTCTGCTCAGCTCTTAATTCTTCCAAAAAAGGAAGATACTATTTATTTATTTATGAGATATTATATCTTATAAATATTTAATTACAAGATATTTTTTACTCTAAGGATATAGTAAAAAAACAGGAGAATATGACACCCCTTGAAGTTTGTTAACAGTTGAAAGGGCAGTATGATAACTCGAGAAAATAAAAGAATGAGAAAAATAGTTCGAATATTCATGTTCATAAAGTTTAATTTCATAAAGTTTAAATATGACAAATCACACACAAATTTTTTTTAGAGATTAACCAAAAATAATGTAAAACTTCGAAAAGAAAAAATTCGACGAAGCCCTTAATAAGGAAATTTTTCAAAATTCAAGAATACAAAAATTCTGAGAATTTTGTTTCAAATTCTGAAATTGGAATTCTAAAATTACAAAATTTTGATTCAAATTCTCAAATTTGAATTCTAAAATTCAAAAATTTTGATTCCAATTCTAAAATTTGAATACTTATTTCATAAATTTCGAATTAAATTCTGAAATTCCCATTCTAGATTCAAAAATTCTGATTCAAATTATAAATTTGAAAATTCACTGAAAAAGTTCAAAAATTCACTGGAAGAAAGAACAAATTGAAAGAATTCACTGTGAAATTTCACTGAATTCTGAAAATTCTGATTCATATTCTTAAATTTGAATTATTAATTCAAGAATTCAAACATTCTGAGAATTCTGATTCGAATTCTGAAATTTGAATTCTAAATTCAGAAATTCTGATTCAAATTCTGAAATTTGAATTCTAGATTAAAAAACTCTTATCCAAATTCTGAAATTCAAATTCTAATTTCGAAAATTCTGCAATTTCCATTTCAGATTCAAAAATTCTCATTCGAATTATAAATTTGAAAAATCACTGAAAAAATTCAAGAATTCACTGAAAGAAAGAACAAATTGAAAGAATTCACTGTGAAATTTCACTGAATTCTGAAAATTCTGATTTATACTCTTAAATTTGAATCATGAATTCAAGAATTCAAAAATTCTGAGAATTCTGATTCGAATTCTGAAATTTTAATTCTAGATTCAAAAACTCTTATCCAAATTCTGAAATTCAAATTCTAATTTAAAAAATTTTGAAATTGAAATTCTAATTTCAAAAATTCTGAAATTTCTATTTCAGATTCAAAAATTCTGATTCGAATTATAAATTCGAAAATTCACTGAAAAAATTCAAGAATTCACTGAAAGGAAGAACAAATTGAAAGAATTCACTGTGAAATTTCACTGAATTCTGAAAATTCTGATTCATACTCTTAAATTTGAATTATGAATTCAAGAATTCAAAAATTCTGAGAATTCTGATACGAATTCTGAAATTTGAATTCTAGTTTCAAAAACTCTTATCCAAATTCTGAAATTCAAATTAATTTAAAAAATTTTGAAATTCAAATTCTAATTTCAAAAATTCTGAAATTTCCATTTCAGATTCAAAAATTCTGATTCGAATTATAAATTCGAAAATTCACTGAAAAAATTCAAAAATTCACTGAAAGGAAGAACAAATTGAAAGAATTCACTGTGAAATTTCACTGAATTCTGAAAATTCTGATTCTTACTCTTAAATTCGAATCATGAATTGAAGAATTCAAACATTCTGAGAATTCTGATTCGAATTTTGAAATTTGAATTCTAAATTCAGAAATTCTCATTGAAATTCTGAAATTTGAATTCTTGATTCAAAAACTCTTATTCAAATTCTGAAATTCAAATTCGAATTTCAAAAATTCTGAATGAAATTCTGAAATTTCCATTCCAGATTCAAAAATTTTGATTCAAATTATTAATTCGAAAATTCACTGGAAAAATTCAAGAATTCACTGAAAGAAAGAACAAATTGAAAGAATTCACTGTGAAACTTCACTGAATTCTAAAAATTCTGGTTCATATTATTAAATTCAAATTATGAATTCAAGAATTCACTGAATTCAGTGAAAAAAATTCAAGTATTTGAAAATTCTGACAATTCTGATTCAAATTCTGCAATTTGAATTCTAAATTCAGAAATTCTGATTCAAATTTTAAAGTTTGAATTCTGAATTGAAAAATTCTGATTCTAGTTTTAAATCAATTATTCAAATCTCAGAAAAAACATTCTCGTGTGATTTTTCAACGTTGTAAACTTTGTCAACATGAATATTAAAGTTGAAGCCTAAATTGTCAAAAAAATAATAAGGTGGAAAAAAGGCCTCTGGAAAAATAATAAGGTGGAAAAAAGGGACTTTGGAGAAATAATAAGGTGGAGAATAAATCCAGTGGAAAATACGGATTGGGAAAAGTGACCACCAACCGCGTTTACAGGATTCTTAATACTTAAATTACAGCAATTACAGTAAAAATTACTGCAATTTAGCAAAAAAATTGGGTTGTTTCAACACAATTTGATAGAACGCATTTTTTTGCGGCAGGAGGTTATTTTTTTGTTGCAAGAGCACAATTATAATTCACAATATTCAATTGCATATTAATTGTGCTCTGGTAAAAAAAAGGTTTATTAAGGTAACAAAAAAATAAGCTACTGCTGCAAAAAAATTCGTTCTGTCAAGTTTTGCTGATACAGCAAATCCTTTTTTTTTCTTTGCAAAGGAACAAGTCTCTGCACACTTGAAATTTTTTTATGTCACAGTAAAAGAATATGAGGTACACAGAAAATAAGGGGTTTTCTGTATCAGTAAATAATGTACTGTTTCAACACAATTTGATGGAACGAATTTTTTTTTCAGCAGTAGCTTAATTTTTTGTTGCAAGAGCACAATTATAATTCATAAAATTCAATTGCATATTAATTGTGCTCTGGTAGAAAAGACTTGTTGAGGGAACAAAAAAATTAGCTATTGCTGCAAAAAAATTCATCCTGTCAAGTTTTGCTGATACAGCAAATTAATTTTTTTTTCTTTGCATAGAAAAAGTCTCTAGACTCTGAAAAATTTCGTCTGTCACGGTAAAAAAATATGAGTTACACAGAAAAGTAAATGATTTTATGATGAATGATATTTTGAATTTCCATAATAATAATTGCGGAATGTAAAAATCAGCCAAATTATTAGTTTGGAACCCTTATCGTCGCACATTTCATTATGAATTAATTAAACCTTTTTTTACGTATTAAACTAATTATATTTAGGTTCAAGATAAATATTTTACTCAATTGAAGCAATTGTCAACAGCATAAGTTGAAAATTTTTCATAATACATTGAAATAAAAAAAAGAATCTTTTTTTCTAATTCAGTAACGAAGAAAAAAATTGTTCAGAACAATCGAAAATGTTTTTTGAATTTAAAATGGAATGACTCATATAAGAAAAATATATGAATATGTATTTTAATAAGAACCTTTATTGACAAACTTCACTTATTTTTAAGATTTTTTATTATTATTTCCATCGATAATTTCATAGACTTCTAGAATTTTCCTATTTTTGTAATTCACTAAATTTCGTACTACTCTCCGATATCTTTATAGATTTTTCGTGTTTCTTTGGATTGCTTTAGAGATTTATAGAATTTAATACAATAAAATTGAAAATATCAGAGATACTCAGTACTCACACAATTTTTATTATTTTCTGTATTTTTATATATTTCTGTGTTGATTTTAAGATTTTCAGCATTTTCATATATTTTAATTTTTCTTCTTTTTCTAGCAAAAAATATTCACAATCTAATTATTAACGAATTCTACTGATTTGCTCGTCAACCATATTTTAGTTGCTGACCACAAATTACTGATATGCATCAGTAATTTGTGTATATTATATCATTATAGTATATTTTTGTGAGCTTCGTCAAAAAATTCATCGGCAAAACTCACAATACCATATTTTATTCGATTCTAATCTCCAAAGCCCCTCCAAATGCCAAGTTTTGAGGTTAGAATTGAATTGAAATACTTTACTAACTGACTAATTATCGACTCATTCTACTGATTTACTCACTATGCATATTCTACTGAGCAACTACAAACTACTGATATTCACTATTGATAAAACTATCATTGATCCATTCTACTGGTTAGCTCGTAATTAAAATATATTGATTTTATCAAAATCGTGTAATTTACTTAGCTAATTTCTTTATTTGTAATTGAATTGATAAATCGAATAATTTTTCTTGCTATAGAAATTTCTATTATTAATGTTATTCATAATTTTTTGGGGTAGGTTAGGTTTAATTATAATAGTTTTATCAATTCATAAAAAATTTTGACGAGTCGAAAAAGGGTCAAAAAAGTTTTTTTTCTTTTTTTCGAATAATGACATTTCAAACTAAGAAAAAATTATTCTGAAAAATATGCCTAATTTTGAAAACGTTCAAAAAATGAACGAAAACGACAAAAAAATTGTTTATCCACTTACATAGAAGATTGAAGTAAAAAAACAGCAACGTTGGATAGTATTTTTATTAAATATCAATAAATCATTATTACTCTAGTTAGAAAAAGTGATAGTAACAAATTTTTTATTTTTTGTCTATTTATAAACGACTGGAACTTCAAAAATATTAAATATTAAATATAAAAACAAAAATTATAAACAAAATCCTTATGATGGTAATATTATTTATTAACCATCATGAGGATTTTGCTTCTAAAAATGGTCATTGATAAATATTCAAAAATATTCATTAAAAAACTCAGATTTTCACTTATTCATCGAAAAAACAAACATTATTTAATTTCATAAATCCTAGTACTTTCATGTACATCTTTAAAATAAAAGAGTGAAGTAAAAAACAGCAATATCAAATAGTATTTTTCTTAAATATCAATAATTGATTCCATATTACTATAGCTTATCTATAGCTATAAGAGGTGATAGTAAAATTTTTTGTTTTCGTTTATTTGCTAGAACTTAAGAAATATTCTGAAAAAAACCTCAGATTTTTACTTTTCATCAGAAAGACAAAAATCATGAAGCTTTTTAAATCTTTTTACTTTCATGTACATTTCTGGATTGTAACAAAAGCAAAAAAGATAAAAATTTGAGTTTTGGAACATGTGAATGAGAAGATTAAAATTAGCAATAAAATATTAGAAGAATTGGGAATATAGAGCTACTCACTGATAAAATTTTAATTATAGAGTTTTTGAAATTTCGAAATTCAAAAATTTATTGTGAATATAAGTATTAATTTGTCAAAATTGTGTAATTTTCTAAGCTTATTTCTCCATTTTTAATTGAATTGATCAATTGAATGATTTTTCTTGTTACAAAAATTTCTATTATAAATTTTATTCATTATTTTTTGGGGCATGTTTGATACTTTGATTATCTATAATAAAAAGGCAGGTATAGATGTATGTTAATATTCTGTTCATTCATAACTTTTTGGTATAGATTCGTTTCTTATAATTCAATACAAATTTCAATATTCATATACTTTTTATTCATATTTTCTCAGTAATTGAGTGTTTATCAGCATTTATCAATCAGCAATAAACACCAAAATACGTATTTATTCTTATTTGTATACAATTTTTTATTTTTAATTTTTGAGATGAGATCAGATGGCTTTTAGCCTGCCGTTGCGTAACAAGGTTAGGGCCGAGCAGACATCTCTCAGGAATTGAGATATAACCCGTTCATCATTTCTCATTCTGAATCTCAGAAGGATCAATTTGGCCTTCTTCTTCTTTGCATGTGGCGTTTTCGGTCTGAGTTAGTAGTCATTCTTTTGAGCTGCGTTTGTCGTCTCTGCTCCTGGATCTAGCTAATCAGAGTATATGCTGTGTTCGTTCTGGTCATGTGTCTCTTTCTGTTGGTTGTGATCCGGTATGGGTCGTTCATTGCCTCGGCCCATGTGTGCTATGTTTCCGTATTTCATTCAAAAAGGGGGGGGGTGGTGGGTGGGGAGAGGGGTGGCCTCATAGGAAGCCGAGCTGCGGGAGGGGAAATCTGATCCTGTATGGGATGTGTCCCTTCCGTGTCGTGATATATCTTATCGACTCCACGTCCATGTTGTTGTAAAATCTCTGTCCTAGTCTGTAAATCACGTCGGAGATGTATTCTGTGTTGGTCAGTTCGTGGAGTTCCGTTATTCTGGTATAGATCGGCGACC
>JAPYZL010134453.1:0-10937 GCA_030522825.1 Platygaster orseoliae
GATGATTCCAACTTACTCGTGCAATTGCGCACTCGCTTCGCTCGTGCCCAAACTTTGCACTCGTTGGAATCATCCTTTTTCTCCCTTGTAGCATAAATACCTATTTTAATTTACTCAATAGAAAAATCAGACCAGCTAAAACTCTCCTCAACATGAAAACTTGGCTAGCAAAGAAATCCCCTGCCGATTTCCACTTTCCGAAACTCTCTTTCTCTCTCGCCCTTTTTTTTACTTAAGAGGATGCCAAGTCGTCCTTTGAAAGACGTGTTTCGTTATTTTCGTTCGCGGCTGCATTCGATTACAGTCTTTCCACTTGGAAAAAAGACTTTTACCGTTGCCAGGACTTGGGACGTGACACGCCAGGTATTCGCTCTTTCCGCGAGTGAAAAAAGAGTTGCGAAACAGAGCTTGAATGCAGATTTCTTTTTGCATTGATTGTTGACACGTCTTTGTTCAGCACAATTTGGTTTTAATTAAATTCTCCAAATGGATTTTTGCAATTCTCGAGTGAATGATCTGAAAATGCATTTTTGTGTTTGTTGGAAGGTTTTTGAGTGTTAAGAAATGGCTGCTGAGGAAGAAGCACCAAATCGAGCTCGCGAGGAAAAGGGGCTGGAAGGGCTACTGGGTCTGCTTGAAGGGCACAACTTTGCTATTCTACCCTTGCGACTCGCACGAGAGCAGAGCCGTCGAGACGGCGCCGAAGCACTTGATCATCGTCGACGGGGCGATCATGCAACCGATACCGGAACATCCCAAGAGAGATTACATTTTCTGCCTCAGCACCGCTTTCGGCGACGCCTACTTATTCCAGGTATTTCGAGAGCAGAATCTCGATTCATGATCTAAACTATTTTAAAACATACAGTTCTTCATGCTCATTACGAAATTGTGTTTATGAGGTCGAAAGTTTCTATGAAATTCGGAATATTATTTTTCTGTAATATTTTCTGATGATGGTGAAATTGCATTTCTTTCATATTCAAAATTAATCCCTTGAGTATCAAAGTAAAAATTGTGGGTCTTTTGATGAAAATTTGCAATTAAAAGGAGAATAAATGGAAAATTCATGGAAGCTTTCAATTTGGAAGTAAAATATCTACGTATTCACTTGAAATTCCTTTTTTTTTAATGCAGTGATGTAAGCAGAAATGAGTTTCGAGAGAAATTTGTTTCATTCCAGAAATGAAAGTATAGAAATTTTTAAATCCACGAGTCGCACATTTTTTTAGTTCGTATTAAATGTAATGGAATCCTATTACTGTGATTTTCAAGTCACTGAGGTCTGGGCTTTTTTTTTAATGAGTAGGTACTTTGAGTATTTCATTGATTTCATTAGTACTTATGAAAATTGAAACATTGTCTTATAAAATTATGGATTCCTCTTTGGATATTTATATGTAGATGCTTTAGAAAATGTTCAATAATTTCAAAGGTTTTTTATAAAATTATAACACAACACTATTATTTCATAGATCTCTAGAATTTTCGTATCGAGTATCCTTTGTAAAATTTTGAAGTATTTTGGGTATGTTTACAGATTTTTCGTATTTATATGGATCGCTTTATGGATTTCTGGAATTTATTGCTATATTATAGTATTGAAATTTTCAAAACATTTTAGTATTCAAATTGGTTATCCAGTAAACAGTGTCTTGCATTGATATCAAGTATTTTGCTTTGAATTCCTTATTTTCTTAATATTGATATAATTGGAACAATTTTTACATATTTTAATAGATTTCTTTCTAGATTTTTCAAATTATATGCTTTAGGAATTGAGGTTTTCCAAATTTCAAAAAAATTATATCGATATACAGGGTGTTTCAGTCATGGCGGATAAAAAAAAAACCATGAATTCCTCATGAAATTCTTAGACGATTTTTCCTTTGCCATTGTTTACAAAACTCAAAAACAAAAAGTTATTTAAATTTGAAAATTAAACAATGAATGCGCTTTTTCGACGAGTGGGGATAAATACCACGGAAAAAACTTTACCCAAATTTTATACTTATTTTTCTGAGTTGAAAAGTCTTTTGCCACTTTTCACAAAACTTAAAATCAAAAAAGATATTCAAGTTAGAAGTTTCAACCAATCAGATTTCTCAAATTTCAAACTCGAATATCTTTTTTCATTTTGAGTTTTGTACAAAGTGGCAAAGGACTTTATGATTTAGAAAATTACGAAGAAAATTTAGTTAAAAGTTTTGTGCGTGGTTTTTATCCCCACTTGTCGAAAAAGTGCATTTATTGTTTAAATTTCAAACTTAGTTAATTTTTTTGTTTTTGAGTTTTGTAAAAAATGGTGAAGGGAAAATCGTCTTAGAATTTCATGAGGAATACATGGTTTTTTTTTATCCGCCATGACTGAAACACCCTGTATATCTAGTATATATTAATAGATTTTCCGTGATCTTCGCATTTTTTTAGTAGATATTCTGAAAATGTTAAGGTTTTTTTAATATTTTTTCACATTTAATATATTCTCCTCGAAATATACATAGATATTCATGATCACACTAAAATTCGAATTTTTATCAATTTTCAGTAATTTCCAAGATTTCAGGGATAACTACATCCATGTTGAGAATTTTTCTTGTATTTTTCGATATCGTTTTAGTATTCATTATATTTTGTCACGCTTTCTGGTTTTTTTCTATCAATTTCTAGTAGGTATCATAGATTGCTATATACGCTTTTTAGAACTTGATGCTCTTCAGTTCCAAGTTTTATAGATCTTAGGTGTTTGTTCAGTTTTTAAAAAAACATTTTTTTCATTAAAATCTATTACTGTCAGTGTTTCTCCAGACTTTAGATGATTCGTAGGATTTTCTGGTTTTTTTTTTTAGTTTTCTATGTAGATTCTTAGAATTCAATTGTCTCAAGTTTGAGGTATTTTCAGATTTTCTGCAGATTTTAGTTTTTTTATATTAATCACTGAGTTGGAACAACTTTTTAAATATCCATTTCTGCGTTATCCTAGTCTCAAATTTTCAATAAAATTTTGTTTCAGGAAAAATTCTAGTAAAACCAGGGTAATGAATTTTTTATTTTTTTCAGTTTTCGAGTTGATGAAGTTTGAAATTGTGAAAATCGTCCAACTTTGAGAGCTTACATAAAACAAATCCGCTTTACTCTTTAGATTTCAGAAAGGGAATTTTTAATAGTTTTTACTTATTTTATCATTCACAATCATAACTTGTCTTTATCTTTACATAAAATAATAAATAATTTTATTCGAATATCGTTAGAAGTTTGAACCCTTAAAATGTATACTACACAAAAAAAAAGAGATTCTAATTCCTTAACAATTATTACAAAATCGTAGTAATGAAATCGCAAAATTCCTACAAATTCACAAAAAACTACAGAAAGAAGTGAAATTTTTCCATTATACATTAAAAAAGTCCCCGCAGAACAAGAGCTCTCAAGCATGTACTTCCTGCAGGAGAAAAACACGAGATTTCATTGTCGTTGCAGGCGCCGTGTCAAGTTGAGCTGGAAAATTGGGTGAATAGCATACACTCAGCTTGTGCTGCAGCGTTCGCGCGACACCGTGGAAAAACCGGGACGTTGCACTTGTTGCAGGAGGAAATATTCCGGCTGGAAAAGTCCATTGAATCGGTAATTCCTTATTTGAAAGCGCGACTTAATTAAGAATTTCTCACGTTGCGTCGTCTGGCTTTATTGCAGGACCACAAGCTGAAGCATATGGCGGATTTGCAACAATCCGTCGTGTCCGACGTCGAGACCAAGCAGCAAATCAACAGTCAGATCGTACAGTGGGAGGAAAATCTCGAGAGGTTGCATTGCGAGCAATTCCGTTTGCGATGCTACATGGCCAGCTTGCAGAGTGGCGAATTGCCCAATCCCAAGGTCCGATTTTTATGCACGTTGAGGGTTTATAAGAAAAATAAATGACAAATATTGAGACATAAATCAACGAATCATCATTCGTGGACACATTTTCCAATTTATTGTATCGATATTTCGACCCTCATCAAGATCCTTGGAAAATATCAAAAATCTAACAATCTAACTTTACCAAAAGATTCATGACTAAATAGAATAATCTTACATATTCAATAAATTTTTAATAAATAAAAAAATCAATTAACTAATTCAGAAAAAAAAATTTTTTTTTAATATATTATTGACGAAAATCCGGCAATTCGTGTTTTTTCAGAGTTTACTGACCCACGTATCGCGGGCGACGAAGCAAACCTTGAACAAACTCGGGGTGTTCACTGTTTCGTCCTTCCACGCGTTCATTTGCGCGCGAAGTCCATCTCTGCTGAACAACCTTCTCGCAGGTCGCGGGGCTACAAAAAGAAGGCCGCCCCTCCTCTCGCGATCCAACAGTGGCTCCAGCCGAAGGTCCATGCAAATGTCATCGCGAGACGACGAGAAAACCGTCAAGGTCTCCGTGCCCGACAATCAGGTTATCATTGTTCTCCTCATTGCACCGCAAAATAATCCGATCAACATCGATTTCAAATACATGATCAAATTTTT
Source organism: Platygaster orseoliae (assembly GCA_030522825.1). Classification (NCBI taxonomy): domain Eukaryota; kingdom Metazoa; phylum Arthropoda; class Insecta; order Hymenoptera; family Platygastridae; genus Platygaster; species Platygaster orseoliae. The sequence continues at coordinate 4,516 of JAPYZL010134453.1, forward strand.
TCATAGACCGCGGTTTTCTATTATAGACGAGCTCGTTAGAACTGTTTTTTTTAATACTTTTTTTCATGGGCGTTATCTATGAAAATATTGGAACGTAAATAGAATAAAATTGCGTGCTTGATGAAAAAATTTACTTATTTGACTGCTGTTAGTTGACTTGTACTACTTGGCCTGACCATTGTCAGTTTGTACCACTTATTTTGTACGTATTTCAGGCAACTGGAAAAACAAAAATCTTCGTAGATTGTCAGAGATGTTGTAGCGAAAATTTTGATGAGGAGGGAGGGGGTAAAATCAAATTTTCAAGACATCAATATGTCTATAAGCATTTTTATATTTATTTAAACGTACGGTAACACCTTGGGAATTTAATTTTTCACATATTTCAATGTATATCTTTTTTCAACATTTTTTAGTATTTTGGTTGATCTTTGGTATTCTAATGAAATGATACCTAATTTTTATATTCAAATAAGTTTTCATTTCTAGTACTTTTAGCATTTCTCGTACTTTACAACTTAAATAAAATTTTAGAATTTCTTGGTATTTTACGAATATTCACATAGATTTTCAAAATTTTTCAACTAATCACTTATTATTTACAGTAAAATGTATAAATCAAACGATTTTGAAGTATTTGGTCCGAGAATATTTTTCATTAGACTACTCAATTTTGTCAATTTTTTTATTTTAAAAATTTCCAAGATATTTATACAAATACTCTTAAAATTTAGCAATCAAGGTCATCGTGAAATTCTAATCAGCTCCAACTCATTGAAAAAATTTTTTCTCAGTTGGTTTCAGTTTTTCTTCGAGAACAGATGACCGTCGAAGAATTCCTCGCTTGCGCGTGCAGTAGAAAAAATTTAAATCCTCTGGAACATTTCGTCCGCGTGAAAAAACGACGGGATATGGAGGACCATAATTACTTCGTTCCCCATAGAACAGATTCTATAGAAACATACGTGAGTCGCATTTTTTCATAATATCCCCCATGAATTTTATTCGTTATCATCATGATATTAATACTTTTCCCGTTTATGAAAAATTATCAGTTCGTCATAATCCAGTAAAACTCCATTTTCAATTATTTATTTTTCTTCTAAAACTGATTTCATTACATATTTATGAAACAAATTATCATTCACGTTAATGAAAACCAAACACGAGCTAAACGTGACAAATTTTCCGCGAAAAATCATCAATTATAAATCCAATCAAAACTGTGCTATCGCAGATTGTATTTCCTCGGAAATTCGATGGAAAACGTGGTAGAGATACAAATAATTCGATGATAACGAGATAATACATTCTATCCATTATAAACAATTTGCTGAATGTTATTTTTAAACAGTTTCGATGCAATCAAATCAAGATTTCGTTTCTAGATTATATTTGTAAGTATAAATGTTTCATGAATATTAAAACAGTGGAAAACACTCTTGCATAAATGTTTTTCACTAACTCTATTGTTGAGTTATTATTATAAATTATATCTAAGGAAATTTCTAGATGCAATTGAATCAACTTATATAAAGTTAGCGTTGGCAACGTGAAATTATCGAAGCCCTAAGTGCAGCAAACTTCTCATTGAACAATATTCGATGTTGCTTTGAAACCTGAACAATGATAACTATAATAATCACTCTCATTAAATTTGTCTGGCACAAAATTATAGCTTGTGGAGTACGCTGTACGTAAAGCTAATTTATATCACGCAACTGGGCAAGTGCTCCAATCGATATTTTGACAGAAAACAGAATTATGGAACGGAGAAAGATGGATTATTGTTGCAATAAATTTACCCAAATCTGCTATAAATGCCACTAGATTGATGCTTCTGATAATCTGCACATTTTTTTTATCTTTGTGTATTACAGACATTTTTTGAAAGGTTTATTAGAAGAATAAATTTATTGTTCTATTTAATTATGATATAATTAATATCAGGCTCGTACGCGGAGGAGGGATTTAGGGGCAAACCCCTTCCGAAATTCAAATAAAATTAATTATTGTTGATGTAAAAATAAAAAAGTTGTAATGATACAAAATGCAAAGACATATTATGAACGAAAGCATGAAAATATTATTTTCAAAACATGAAATCTAAAAAACCTTGACAAACCTTACTGAAAGTAATAGAATTCGAAAAAAAATTGTTTTCTGAAAAACTAGAACAAATGATACACACTATCTATAAAACTTCGAGAACTGGATCATCAAGTTCTGAAAAAGTTAAAAGGCAGTCTATATTCATATTCGGAATGTATCAAAGTATTAGAAAAGCGGGATAATCATGTAAATAATAAAAAAAAAAAAATACAAAAATACATTAAATCTAAATAACATGAAGAATCTATATAAATGCAATAGTCTCAGAAATGTATGAAATTATTGGAAATTCATCGAAATTCTAATTCTTATGTACAAAATTCTGGATATATATATAGCTGTTTTCAAAAATACTCAACATCTTTCAAAATACATAAGAATCTTTTAAAATTACATCAATAGATACTTCAAATTTACAAGAAATACTAGTTATATATCAAGGCTCAAAAATAATGTTGTTGTAATTTTTTTCAAAATTATTATAATTTTGGATCCTATAGCACAATATACAAAAATTTATATTGAAATCTAATAAAATTTAACCAATTTTTGAGAATGAAATAAATACTTAAAAGGTAATAAAAAAAAAAAAAAAAAAAAAAAGGAAAAAGCAGGAAAACCGTTAAAAAAATATTTCTAAGTATAGAAACAAAAAAAAAAAAAAAAAACACAAAAATATAAATCAGCAAAAGCAAAATAACTTAGAATAACGTAATTCTAGAAATCTTTGAAAAACTGTTTTCTTCTGAAATTCTCAAAAATCTATGATAATATCCTAATTTATTTGGATTTTGATTTCTAGCGCATCGATTTTTAGAAATCTGAAAAAAAATTTCAATAATATCAGAACACTCTTTAACTTTTATAAATACTATAGAATTACGCAAAGTACCAAATGTAAAAAAAAAATCGAAACCTCGGTGAATAGAAAATCATGAAAATTGAATTCCATAATATCAAATATGAACATGAAAAATGTGCCACTCTGAATTTGAAAATTGTAAGACTTTCAAACCCAAAACTTATAAAATAAAAAAAACTTACTTCCATTACCAGATCGTCAAAGATTATAAATTATTTAATCTCGAAGGGAATATATTTTTTCAAAAAAAACCTCCCGAAAATTAATTCTGCCTACGCCCCTGATTATTCGACTTGAATTTTGTGCTCAAAATTGCTGAAAACCAATTTTATACCTTTTTTAAAACTACGCTTTTAATACCTCGGGAGGGGATTATCTCAATGTTCGAATATAAAAAAAGAAAAATATTTTTTCAACTCGAGAATTTTTAAATGAAACAACAAATATCATCATCTAATAATATACCCCTCCATTATTTTCGAAAACGGAATTCAAAATCAAATCAAATAACTCATCACAATAATAATTAGTCTAACATAAACGTTCGAAATTCATATGAATATCAGTTTACTCCACTTTTAGAAACTCGACTTTTTCAACTTTCCCGATATTGATTTTTCGAAACTCGATAAACTTGTAAAAAAAAAGAACAATTCTCGCAACTTGAAGTAGAATAACGCCAACTATTTCGAACATTTCCGGGATAGTTGCACACCCACGAAATCGTGGAGGTATGCGCCAAGATTCTGTACCAAGTGGAGCTGCAGCGCAACACACTCGACCAAATGTGGGGCTTCTCAGTGGAAGCGGAGTTAATTGAGAACGCCGACCGCCAGGACGAGCTTTGCTGTTACGTTAGCCGGGTCGAAGACAAGAGCGTCGCCATGCAAAACGGTAATTGCAGCCCTTTGCCGCAGTTCAACCGAAACGACCGACCACGAGCGACGACCTCCCATGTTTTTCGTGATCCAAAGGTCCTCGATTCGTCTGGCATTTGACGGCCGATTAAACGCGGCTTCTGATATTTCGCCATTCTTTTGCTCGATCTCGGGCTCAAGTATTGCATTTCCAACCGAACATTTGAATTTCTCATCTATTTAATACGTGTCTTTTATCATCATCAAAAATTTATAAATTTTGAGGATCGTGGAATACTTTGAAAAATTTTAGATAATGTCAGGTCTAATTTAAAAAAGTCAATGCTTGACCCAATATCCTAAACAACTTTTTTATCATTCGTTTGAAAATTTTCAATTACGCGTATCGGAGGACAGCTACTATTATATAAATTTTAATTTCTCCCTTTTTCCAACTCGTGGCAATCGTCCTTGGAAAAAAAATCTCGACTTTCTCTCTATTGCAGGGATCATTAAAGGAGATGAAATCATGGTGATAAATGGCGCGATCGTCAGTGACCTGGACATGATGTATTTAGAGAGCGTTCTCCAGGAGGAATTATCCTTGTGCTGCATGATGCGGTCATCGCGGACGGAACCGCCCGATCCCAGCAGCATCATGAGGGTCACCGATGACATTATCGAGAGCCTCGTTTGCCCCCCACCCCCCTCCGATCCGCCCGTCATCAGCGAGGAAATGATTTCCGGTCTGATTGTGCCCGCGCCCGGATGGAGTGAGTTTACACATCTCTATATACAAATTAACGCAATTGCACAGTTCATTTGTTAATAACATCAAGATTATGAAATGATTGTTTTCATTTCATTGTAACAATAATTTAGAATTCTCATGATTTTCGATCTTTTTGGAATCAAATGAATGTGAAATTCATTTTTTATTTCTTGTCTTCAAGCTTTCAGCCTTTTACTTTTATTAACCTTTATTAAACAATATGTCAAATGTCATAGTTAATTCTTTTCATTTTTATAGTACCTCTCGTTACCTACCATATTGTTTATGGTATTTGTTATTCATTTGTAATTAAATATATCATATGATATTTATTTTATAATTTATGATGGTATCCAATTTAATACATTTATTATTTATAATTTATTGTTTTTTTTTTTTTGTTATATAAATCGACGTTTGCGTTATTTCACATGACATTTATGTTATTGAACATGTTATTATTAACAGGTTTCTAATAAAATTAACCGACTTCATTCATTTTATATAAGAAAAATTGAAATGCGTCATAAGAATATTTTTTCCTTATGATAGTACAGTAAAAAGTCGAAAGTTTGAAGACAAGAAACAAGAAATAAGTTTTTTATTTCTTTCTCTTAAAAATTAAAAAAAAAATGAAATTTAAAAATAATAAGAATAGAGCGTTATTTTTTTAATAAAATATAAATTTAGTTTTTCTGAGAATTTATCTTTTATACATATACGTATTTATTTACTTAATAATTAATTTGTATATTTATGTAATGAAAATGACTTGGGTTGTGTGTGGTTTTTAGAATTTATCTTATCATGCACTTCTTTCTTTAGATTATGTTTCTTTTGTAATTAGGTTTCTCCTAGGGACTTTCAAGTTAATGACATAAAATGAAAAGTTTTAATATATTATTAAGGTTATAACAATTCTTATATTTTTAAGATAAAATATTTACTCGGGTAATACTTTACGTTCCACTATTAAAATAATAGTTTTATTAGAATTTATTTGTTACTGAGCATTTAATGTATTTATAAAATACAAAACATTTGTTCTATATTTTTCCGAAGACAATGTCCATATTTCTTCAGTAAAAGTTTCAGAATTTTGTTATTTCTTAAATTAAAATATCATGATTTCATCATGCACATGTTTTTACAATAATAATTATTTATTACGAAACATTCATAACGTTTTAAGCATTTGTGAAACATTTGTCAGTGTATCAAACCTCAAAAAATCAATAAAACTTTTGCAATTTTGAGAAACATGATATGAATAAAATAATCATATGAAATCAAACTTTATTTAATACCAAAAAATTAAAAAAAAAAAGTTTACCAAGACTTACAAAAATAGAATTATATAGTTTAACTAATTTTCCTAAACAACAGAGACTTTTTTAGGAAAGAGAGAGGATGAAACGTTGCATTATGTACGTAATTTACTTTTTTTACTTTTCTATGTTACACAATTTGTTATTTCAAACAAATTTTATAAGGTTACATAAAGAAAGAAAGGCAGAAAACGTGTTGTGAATGATAAATAGTAATTTTTTTGTGCCGCCAACTTTTATCTTGACTCATACTACTGATTCTATCGTAGAAAGGAAAAAAAGTCAAACGGTATTTTCAAACATTCATGTTTGAAAATACCCTCGCCTCCGGCTCGGGATAAAACCTTCGGCCTCGCCAAAATCGGCGATAGCTTCCGTGTACGAAATCTACTATTTTCCCATGCACCCACAAAAAAGGCCACTTTTTTTGCATGGAATGTGGGAACAAAATCCACTTTTTGGGGTACTCACGAATGAGCGGGACAAATCAT
>JAPYZL010134467.1:0-12890 GCA_030522825.1 Platygaster orseoliae
TATTCAGACACTGAAAGCGATATCTTTCTGAAGCATATTATCGCGGGAATATTGAATGGTTTTTTGTCCGGATTTTGGTGGCGCACCCTGTAGATAAGGTAAAATTGCCATAACATTATGGTAATTAGAAGTATGGAAGAGTTTTTTCCCTTAGTTATGGAATTTCTTCCATATAACGTATGGTACTCACACTTTTCCATACAAAGTATGGAAAAAACACCACGTAAAGATATAGGAAATTTTCAATCATTTTTAACAGTATATTTTAACTCTAAAAGTTTTTCGAATTTTTCAGAATTATTGATAAACTGAGTCTGTTCGAGCTTCTTGATTTTGCAAAACTTTTATAGTTTTATATATGTTTGAAACTAATCAAAATTTTCCTGATTTTGTAAAAACTTGACTAACTCATTTAGATATTTTATGATTTTTTGATACTATCAAATTTTTCAGAATTATATGGAATTTCTAAAATGTTTTAAGATTTTTGATTTGACAATATTTTCAAGGTAACAAACAAATTACTAATTATTGAAAACTTTTCGAATTCAATAGAAAATCACTTAACTTTTGAAGATTCTTTAACAACGTTTTTATCCTTTTAATGTTTTTTTTTAGATTTTTCTTGAAATATATGAAATTCACCATGCATATTTCGAAAAAATGTGATAATAAACAGCACAATCGACTAATTTTATGAAAATTTTCGATATTTTTCAATTTTAAACAATTTTAAAAATTGTGAACGTATTATAAAATTGTAAGAAATAACAGTATGTATATAAAATTTTTTTCTTTAAATAACGATTGCAATTAAATTTGTTTCGAAAAATGAGGTAAGAATTTGTGCACATTAGGATATCATAACACAAACTATCAAAAAGTTTTAAAGTTTTATAAAAATTCGTACCCCTCATTAATAATTTCCGATAAAAAAAGTGTAAAAATAAATTATTTAAATTATTTCGAAGAAATATGAATATGTATGAAATCCTCCATAAAAAAACTGCGTTCATATAATAATAAAAATATTCATATAATACACAATAAAAAACTATAAACCTTTTTAAGAAGATTTTTAGCCATATGATTTCCCATGTTACCAATACCCACGAATCCGACGTTTGAAAAACTTCTCGCATCTACAATAAAAAAGTGTATATATTTTTAATTTCGTTACACTCACGTACTCTCACAGTGAAAAAAATATGTACTTACTTTGCTTGAACATGTTGAAAGTACGTAAAATCGTAAGATTGCTCATTTTGCTTGTGGATTCGTAAAAAAGTTGGCTGTCGAAAATATGGAACGACGGTTTACTGCGTTTCTTGTTCGTTTATGAATATGAATAAAATGATAATCGCGATTGTAAGTGCGTTAACCCACTTATCGAGAAACCACGTTAGATAATTGCGCGTATGATAATTATAATATCTATTTGGATGTCTGGATAGAGGCGTGTACTTTAAAGAGTGTTTTTGAGAACTGGCATTGGGCTATGACTTCGGTCTGAATCGACTGATAAAACGAGCTCGTATTTGATAAGACGATTTTCTTAACGAGTGTGCGTTCGATTACGATTTTTCGTCAGTCGAGATGACCTCGAGCATGCGATATTTGGAAAATATATGTACTTCGCAACTCGTATTATTGAGTCTTTATCGAATGATGCGAATTGCTTATACAAAATTCAAAAACTCTCAGTATGATACAAAAAATATCTGTACACACGGAAGAAAATAAGATTTTTTTTTAAACACAACATGACAAAAGGAGTTTTTTTGCAGCAGTAACTTATTTTTTTGTTGCCTCTGCAACAAAAAAATTTGCTGTATCTGCAAAAAGATGTGCTGTTTGAACACAACTTTGATGCAGTAGCTAATTTTTTTGTTACCCCAATAAATTTTTTTTTACTGCCAGAGTAAAACCATTATGCATAAAATTCCATTGCATAGTAATTGTGCTATGATAGAAAAACAGATTTTTTGAGACAACAACAATAAGCTAGTGCTGCAAAAAAAAATTTGTTCTGTCAAGTTGTGTTGCAAAAGCACACCTTTTTGCTGATACAGCAAATCTTTTTTTTCCGTGTATATGGAAATTAGAACACTTCATTATGATTTAAATATCTAAAGAGTATTTGAAAATAAAAATTTTAAAAATTGATAGTTCTTTTGCATAACAAGCTATATACAAAATTATCAAAATTAATGTAAAAAACCTACTGTAAAACAAATTTTACGTACAATAACATCACTTTTCCTCCAAATGTAAGCTACGTCAATATTTGCTTGTCCCTGTACAGAATGCAATTAATTACACGTCAAATTGCACCAAAGTTTGTTCACCATTTGTGAAATATCGATCAATTAAGAACTGAAATGAAGTTATTTCATAGGTAGTACTGAAAAAAAACGCTCTCAACAAAGTCTGCCCAATCAATAAATATGATATTCTTTGCACTATACTTTTGGTATTTGAATATAGTTCTCATTTTTGCAAAAAGTGATTATTTCATTGATGATGATCGTCATGACCCCAACTCGTGGATAAACGAAAAATATCTCAAAGATCTCGTAGATGTATTGTTTGAGGATGAAATTTGTTGCAACATTTACTTATCTAGTGAGTAAATCATAAATCTGCAGTAAAAATTGAACCAAATTTAAAATAAAAAACCTGTTTCAGGAACTTTCCACGTAATCGAAGGCACTTTCAATTTCTTTGTAAATTCTTACCGATACAGTTACTTGATCAATCGCACGTCACTGGATTGCAAAGCAAATCTAATTTTGGCGGAGAACGAATCCGAAGTTGCAGAAGCTGTGAAAAAGTCAACACAGATAAAAAAAAAATTTAATTTCCTAACGCGATTGTTATTTTTTTATTTAATTTATTACTACTGAAAATACTGAAAATTCAAGAAATCGATAAGTAATGAAAAAAGACAAAGATACAATTTTCTCAAAAATCTATGTAACTAAGTACTAAAAATTTATAAAATTTAGAGTCTTAGAGTATGAACTTCTAGAAATGTATATGTATAGAAATCCATAAGTACCAGGAAACTCTAAATAAACTATAAATACTATAGAAGATCTTACAGAACTTTACATATATCCTGAAAAATATTAAAAAAAACTAGAACTACAAGAAATTTATAAATACTCACAATTTATGTAAATATACAATAATTTTCTTTAGAATCACTAAAACTAGAAATCTATTAAAAAACCAGAAAACTATTTTAATTATATGAATACTAGAAAAATGTGAGAAATAGTAAAAGTATTACAAATCTGTATAGAAATGTATAAAAATACTAGAAAAACATACGAAGTTTCTTGAATACTAAAAAGTTTTAGAAGAATTTCAAATACCAGCAATCCATAAAATACCATTAACCCATGTAATTATAATTTTTTCAAAAATCTATAAAAATCTATTTAAAAAACTAAAAACTCTTATTTTATTATTTGAATAGCAGTATTTATCCACTCTAAAAAATTAATAAAATACTATCAACAATATTTTCAGTATTCCACCTGGCGCACCAATTTGGAAAATTCTCGTTATATATCACGCGCAATCAGACTCTTCATCTAAAATTTTCAACGGCTCTCTTTACCAAAATTCCGAAGTTCTTTTAGCGTCATTTTCCGGCCTTTGGAGACTTTCGCCAAATTATGTGGAAAGTCGAGAATTCACAGAAATAATCGAGTAAAGGTTTCATCATCGAAAAATCATTGAATTGAAAATATCTCCTCTAACGTTGAGCAATTCTTATTTATTCAGATATGGGGATTTGTTTGTAAAAACACCGATTAACTTTGAGGGCCGAGAATTGCACATTTCAACGTGTTACAAACCCCCACATTCTTATTTAAATACAACTGTTGATAAGGTCATAAAAGGCATTAAAGTTGAGGTGTTTTCCATGACCAATGACGGCCGGGAAATGGACGGAATGGAAGTCAATTTGATGACGATTCTCGCGAAGAAACTTAATTTTCGATATGTTGTACGAAAACCATCAGGGACTTTCCGGTATTATTGTTTAATTTCGTTTCTATTAGGTTAAAATTAAATATAATTTAATTTATATGTACTACAAATTCTTGAATATTTATATTTATTTGATAAATGAGACATAGACATAAATAATAACAATAAGAACCAGGTACATCGCGAATAAAATCGTTAAATCCAACTTATTTTTAACCTTTTTCTGCTTCATGCAAGCAACTTTCTGGAATTCTTTAGGGTTTTAATGAATCCAAAATATTTTTGACATCCACAGTTATGGAAGAAAAATAAACAAAACTTTGTGGAGAGGAGGGATGATAGAGCAAGTAATAAATAAAGAAGTAAGAAAATTAGATATAAACAGCCATTAAATTGTGGTTTTTCAATGGATCGAAAATTGAAATTAAATTCAATATAACACGTAACAGGTTGACATGGCATTTGGTGGAATTTGGTTGACAGAGGACGTTTATTCTATGGTCCATTTAACAGAACCATGGCACGATATTTCTATCCATTTTCTAGTGCCGAGACCAAAAACATTCTCAAGTTTTTGGGCCTTGACGAGACCATTTTCGCCACTCGTTTGGACCGCAGTCGCAGTTATGTTGGTTTCGTACAGTATTTATTTGTACCTTCGAGCTTGGATCAACCCAAAAACGCCAAAAAGTAAATCGTGAAATATTCCAAATATTTTAAGTGAAATAAACATCACACACAATAATTTTTAAAATGCAAAAAACGACAAATCTTGAGTACAGATAAAAAATTTTGATCGTCACATTTTATAGTCTATGTTTTCGTTCAAATTATAAAATCATTATTCATTTTTGATTTTGGTTCAATACAGTTATTTTCGAAATTGAATAGGAATCTAATATTAGAGGTCAATTTCTTTCGAAATAAGAGAAATTATAAAAATTATATGTGAGAAAAAATTTCATCCGGAGTTGGAATATGAACTTAAGACCTCTGATTTTCATGTAGGTCACTCTACCATTAAGCTACTTCCAACATAATTTTTTTCTCACACAAAAATTGAAAAAAATGTCTCGAAAATAGAACAAAAAGAGAAAAATGAATACAATTTCAAACTAGTGAAAAAAATTACAAAAACTTGAAGTATTATTGTATTTATTCATCCTTTTATATTCAATTTCCAAATCATATAATTCCTTCGAAATTCTAGCTGAAAAAAAATTTCTTACAATGTCAGAATTCGAACCCACGACCTCTGATTTTTATGTCGATCACTCTACCATTGAGCTACTTCCAAAATAATTTTTTTCCATGCAAAAATTGAAAAAATGTCTAGAAAATAGAGCAAAAAGGGAAAAATGAATTAAAGTTAAATCTAGCGAAAAAAATCAGAAAAACATAATGTATTATTTTATTTATTTATTCTTTTATACTTAATTTCCAAGTCATATAATTTTTTTCGAATTCTAAGTGAAAAAAAAAATTTCCATTGTCAGAATCCGAACCCAAGACCTCTGATTTTCACGTCGATCACTCTACCATTGAGCTACTTCCAACATAATTTTTTTCTCATGCAAACATTGAAAAAAAATATCTAGGAAATAGAGCAAAAAGAGAAAAATTTTTTCGATTTCAATCTAGCGAAAAAAATCAAACAAACCTAACGTATTATTGTATTTATTGATCCTTTTATACTAAATTTCCAAGTCATTTAACTTTTTTCGAATTCTATAAGTGAAAAAAAATTCTTCCAATGTCAGAATACGAACTCAAGACCTCTGATTTTCATGTCGATCACTCTACCGTTGAGCTATTTCCAACATCATTTTTTTCTCACGTAAAGCTTAAAAAAAGTAGCTTGCAAATTAAGAAAAAATTCATATTTTTTCAAGCCAATGACGAATATTAAAAAAAATTGTATGTGCCATACATATACATATAATTCAGTAATCAAAAAATTATTTTCTAATAGGATTCCGAAATTTCGTGGTAACGTTCATAGAACTTTTAGCTCGTTTGACCGGAACTTGGTGCCAACGAAATACGAGATTCATAAATTTTCAAATGTTTTTGTGGCAAACAGCCGGATTATTGGTGGTGGCTGCGTATAGTAGCAGTCTCGCTGCGCGACTAACCAACGCAGAATACGAAACTAGGCAAGAAAAAAATTTTTTTTAACACTTTTTTGCATAACATCATAAATTTCATACGTAAAATCGCTTTTTTGTTCCAGAATCAACACTGTTAAACAATTTATCGAGGCAAATTTAACGTGGGGCAGGCAAGGGCCTATACCAGATTTTCATAATTTTTTCAATCTTCAGGTAGATAAAAAAAACATTATTTCAATATTTAATGATTTATTCAGAACCAATGCTCAAAAATGTATGGAATTATCCAGATTTCAACGTTCACAGTTATTTTTTAGGACAAATATGCTCGTCATTTACCAGAGCGTTTTCATTCGGAAATGAATGACAGAGACAGACAACGGAAAATGGAACTCGGAAATTACGCAATCATCGGTAGATCAATAAATTCGTATTTTTTTCCGGAAAATGATTTCACTGCCGAGGAATTAAGGGTAAAAAAAACAGAAATAATACTATGAAAAACAATAACAAAACATAAAAATGTACGTTACCAAATCAAGATTCGTTTTTACAAAGTTCTTCTGAATTTAAGGGCTACCGCGTTATGAGAAACAGCGTTGGAAAATTCTACGTCGCTTTTGCAGTTCAGCCTTGGCTTTTCAACCCTGTAAATAAGGTAAAAAAAAGTCTTGAGGTTAAAAAATTGTTCCATTTTCTCTTTAATTCGAAACGTTTCTTGCTCTTCTAGGTCATTTACCAACTCAGAGAATCGGGAATTTTGTCTCATACTTTGAAAGACGTTTTACGTCGACGAGCAGGAATTTTTTTGAGAGAAGTTTACAAAGAATACGACACTTTCAGCAGCGATCCAAGGGTTTTGAGCCTAGAACCTTTAAGTGCTGCATTCGCAGTACTCACGATTGGATTGATTATTTCTTTAATTATTTTGTTCTTCGAGTTGAAATCAGCAGAAATCATTTAAATTCCATACGACTGATAAAATCAGACTCAACTCGCTTTTTTATCGGATCGGGAAACTGGATCGATATTTTTATTGGCAGTTTGATTAGATTTTATTTCGATTAACGATCAGATTGAGATTATTGTACTTGAGCAATTTATTCCATTTTTTTGAAAAGTGAAAAGGCCTAAAAATTGAGGTAAAAAAAATTCTACTTGCGTTCCGTACTTGTATAATGGCATAAATTGCATCTTTATTCATAGAAAGGAACGTTGGTTAAGGCACATGGTTACAAAATGATTTCATGTAATTACCCAAAGTACCTAAATTGGCACAATAAGAGGTTTGCCCTCGCTGCGATACCTTACGTTACAAATGCACTTATTCTGTAATTTGTAATCGAACTTAAGACTAAAATAATTGCAATTCAACAATGGCACGAGAATCGTAGCAATAATTTTTAGATAATTTCGTTTCCCATGTTTTTCACCGGATTCAAAAAAGAGAATCAAACTCCAAAAACTTTGTAAATAAATGTGTGATACCTTAAGCTTAAATCAAAGAACGTAAATATGTGTTCACAAAAAATCACCGGTAACAATTAACATTCATTGGAAACTAGATTTTCAAAAATCAAGTAAAGTATCAAATAAACTTTTATGCAGAACACGTTTCACCCATTGCACTACGTATTTGCGAGTATGATTTTTTGATCATTGCAATACGTAAATAAATGTATTTCGCCAACAAAACTTTTTAATCTAAAAAAACCCTGGATAACGGTAACATTTCGCGCTTCCGTAAAACTTTCTTATTTGTAGAAAATATAATGATTGCACTTACTCAAGCCACATTTCGTTATTTTCTCTGTAACATACAAACAAAAACATAGTCTAATTGCAAAAGCGAATTCAACTCCATAATCATAGAAATAGTACTCCATAATCGTAAAAAATTGAGCAAGGCTAATATACATTCTACGAGATTTCAGATTTTCTCAAGCAATATGATCGCGTGATAAAATATTATTCCTTCAACATCGGAATATTCGTTTTCCATAAAACTAGAAACCACGATTTTCAACTTTCCAACTTGAAAAATGTATATCCACCATTGGCGGCGGCGGAACACGATTTTTCATAATTGATAGTACATAATTGAGATTCATGCAACGAGAGAGGGGAGGGGGAGTTATCAAATTTCTTCGAAATATGCACGATATTAATTGTTCTTTTTTTTTTAATTTAAAAAATTATTATAAATCTTGAGTTGGATAAAATTTCATCAGATTGGAAATGCTTTGAATAGTTGGTGTAATGTTTGGAATTTTATAAAATTAAAAAACGTAGAAAATTTTGAAGATTTTTGATAATGCTAGAATATTCGAAATACTAGTAGAATTTATAAAATGTCCATCAACTAAGTAGATTGTGTTTATGATCATATTTTTCCGAAATATGCATTACAATATTTCTTTATTTTTTATTTAAAATATGAGAATCTAAAAAAGTATTAAAAATTACAAAAAACACAACGAGTTAGAAAAATTTTCTTAGAATATGCCAAGTTTGAAATGATTTGTAATGTTAGAAATTTTGACGATTTCCAAAATCTAAAAACATTATAAACTTTTAAGATGGTCTATAATTCTGAAAATTCTAAGAATTTTTAGGTGGTGTTCATTATTATATCATAGTTCTTCTAATTCTGAACGTTGTTTTTTCGTATTTCGAGAAAAGTCTGAAAAATTTGAATTTTTATTGAAAAATTGGAGAAAATACTTAATAAGTGATCATTCTTTTCATTGTTCAATACTGATTTGAAAAACTTGACAAGTATTGTATTAATTTGTATTAAGTTTGAAGTTGTAAAAATTTCGAAAAATTACAAAACATTTAAAGTAGTGAAGATTGTCAATGACTTCAAAATATCCGACAAATTTGTGGAATCTCAAAAATTGTCTATAACTCTGTGAATTGTGTTTTTGATCATATTCCTTCGAAATATAAACAATTTTTTTTAATTTTTACGTATTTGAAGTTCCAAACGTTTATAATGAAAATGAAAAAGAAAAAAAACTTTTTTTCTATTTCCACCTGAAATTAAGGTGCAAAAAAGTTAGCAACATTAAATAATATTTTGCAAATATAAATACTTTTCTATTATTATAACTATGAAAGGTAATGGAAACAATTTTTTCTGTTTTCGTTTACTATTCAACGTTTGGAATTTCAGGCAGATAAATTTTTTAATGAAAATCTGAAAAACTTGAAAAACATCAAAAAATTACAATAAATCCTAATAAGTTGGACGAAAATTTCATATAAAATTTTTCAAGTTCTGAATAGCTCGTGTTATGTTTGCTTGAAATTTCCGAAATATTGGAAAATCGAAAAAAGAAAACATTACTATTTAAAAGATTATCAGTAATTTTATAGAACTAGAAAAACATATAGAATTTTAGAAAAACTTGATGAGTTTTTTCTTGAAAAAATTGAAAATACTGTGAAAATAAAGAAACCACGTTAGATCCTCAACATTTACAAAATTCCAATAAAAATCCAGAATTTTAGAAAAAATCGATAAGTTTTGAAAATTGTACAAACTTTCAATGTAAATTCACGCATTTTGGGGTATTTTACGCACCCATAATTATCCAGATAAGTAGTGCTACCCACCATCCCCAAATTCTGCCGCCCTGATTACCCTGACATTCATCCTCCCCCCTCTCCCCTTCCCCTTCGACCCCGACATTCAAATCAACTTCAAAAATGCAACTCTCACCCTCGAAAACGAAACCAGGACTCTCGGGACTTTCTAAACTCTACATTATCGCACAAGACGCTTTACTGGCTCTGGACGATCCCCCGGAAGTGAAGGATCCCCTCCTCGCGGTCGGTTGCATAGTAGCTGTGGTGTCAAGAAATTCCTCATTGTCATTGTCCGAATCGGAATCTCGCAAGTCGCGCAAATACTGTCGAATCAACTCTTTCTGTGACACAATATTACCGTTATCGCGCGCCTGCCTCTGGGCGTAAAGTTGCTTCAGTTGCTCGAAGGGATTCGGTTCCTCGTCCTTGAGATTTGTCTTCTGACCCAAAGTCGCCACGTCCATGAATCCGATGTTCTTGCCATATTCGAACTCGTCCTTGGCGGGCTCTTCGTTCTCAAGTTTGTCCAAAAAGAAGCCCAAGGGTTCGACGCCGGCGACGGGCCCAGGGTACGAAAACCTGGACTTCCTCGAAGGAAGAGTTTTGGGCTTTCCCCCCTGGTACAGATGCTTGTCCTGGATCCAGTTCAAGGCCTTGAGCTTGCTCTCGAGGACGTCGTTAATGGGATGTTGCTCCTTTATCGGGGCGCTCGGCGGTGGAAGATTTTTGGAAGACGCTTGGTCCCGCCAGCGGGCGCTGTTCATCACCAGCTGGGCCAGCTGCTGGATGCTCTGTCTTGGCTTGGAGGCTTCTTCCTCCTGGCGCTGAATAAAAGAGAAATTCATTTTCGAGCGATGGTGGAAACGTTTCCAAACAATCCCGAGACCGATTCCCAACACATTCCCCATGCGAAATTCCCAAAACCCAATCCATTAAAACATCAACAACTTCATTAAACACTTTATTTCTTCCGTAACTCATAAACCAATGTCCCAAAAGCATGCACGAATTTGTTTTCCAGCACCTTCTTGAGCAAAGGATTGAACTTTGCGGGCGTGGATGAATCGCAAGGGCCCTCCAAAAACTGCTCCTGCGCCTTCATCTGCCTCATCCTCTCGAACCCCTCGCCCTGCCCCCCGAGCACCTCGTCCCTCATCTTCGATAAAGCCTCCCTCTCCAAATACTCCCTTTTCATGATCTCCAGCCTGGCCTTCTCAAAACCGATCCTCTCGCTCTCGAATTTCTCCTGGCTTTTTTTCTCGGCCTCCAGAAACTCCCCGGTCAGGACCATCGCCGGTGTCGGAACCGCAACCTCACCGAACAACTGCCTCCTCGGCAAAGAATCGCGTGCGGGCCCAACTTCCCTTTTTGCCCTTTCGTCTTTCTCCACAATGTCCTTCTCCATTGCAAGAAACAGTTCCGTCTCGAAAATCAAGTCCTTGAAGCTCATTCCAGCATCGACTTCCTTCGCGATTCTACGCTCGGCCGAGGATTTCGTCTTCTCGTCCATATTGGAAATGGGGCAGAACCCGAGTTGCTGCTGGGCCTTGATGAACGGCGACGTCGTGACCGGGCCCAATTTCGCCCAGATCGGGCCTGGCTTGCGAATCGGAGATACGAAACCCGGTCTCGTCTGCGCCGGGTTCTGGTTTATCAGCTCGACGTTGGAACTCACACACGGCACGCGGCAAGGTTTCGGGGGCACCAGGTCGAGCTTCGGGGGAACGTGGTCCCCGGGTTTGGGGGGAGGCTGGAGATTCGTGATGAGGGGCTCGGAGGTAGGAGGGGGCGGTTCCTGGTCCTTCTCCTGGCTTTTGTTCATGACGGTGACGCGGACGACGTCGAGGAGGTTGTCGAGGCGGTTTTCGAGACGGTTTTGACGGTCGCGGTCGACGTCGAGGAAACGGGTCACCATGTCGTTTTGGGTGGTGAGCATCTGACAAAGTAGAAAATATTTTTTTGCTAATGTCATGGTGATCAGTGTGTGCAAGCTTGAGCCTAAACTGATCACAGAAATAGCTACGCCATCTACAAGTACCTATTGCTTGGGAATTAAAAACGTCTTTTGACGTCTCGTTGCATCTCGCTCACACTTGAGCAGCTTCTCACTTCAACATTAGTTCCACACATTGGGTATTTCTAGGTGGCGCTACAATTTTTGTCGCTACAGAGGTATGTGGGAGCTTGCACGCACTGATGGTGATAAGATACAGTTAAATAAGTTTTCAATCATCAATTGATAAAGACATGAGTACCTATAATAGAAAGTCTGGATAAATCACGTCAGCTTGCGGATTGGTCCCGCTATTGTTGAACTGAAAATGGCAGCACTGATGAAAAAAATGCGGCAATATGAAATCTGAATAATATGAATAAAGTAATAGAAGAATAAAAGTAGATATTATGTAAATTAAAAATCATTATTAAAATGCACTAATATTATTTGTGCTTTGCAGATGTATGAATTTTTGTGGTAGAATCTATTTTTGTTTCCCAATTTTCTCAATCCACACTTGTCTTTGTGAATTATCCGACGAAAACAGAGCCATATGCATTATACCTTCCCAACTGTTGCTCTTGCAGTTGTCGCAGCAACAAGATGGCATTTTGCAATATAATTTTGCATGCACTTGTCGCTGCACATTCTTGGTCACGGTAAACGAATGTCAAATGACTATTATATGGCTCGAAATTTCTCAACTGGGCCACTAAAAAATCCATTTTTTAACTTTTCATTGCAACTTACCGTTTTAGATTCACTTTATCACCAAAAATACTCTCCTTAAACTTTTTTCGGTATAAATAATTATTGTGGAAGTTATTGACAATGAATTTTTTCACTTACGTTTTCTTAAAAAATGAATAACTTTTGAACGACCAGTCCAAATTTTACGAGTAATATTTTAAAATTTTTGTTGAACAATATATTTTACGAAAAAAATTATTTCGCTTCAGAAAAAAATTGTTATTAAAAAAAAAACATTTTTTTTTTAAACAATTAAAAATATGGCTGACTTCTCTGCTTGTCAGAATGAGTTTCAATTTTTTATTTGATTCTCTGATTCCTAACAAAAATTTTGGGAAAAAAATTTTTGTGATCTCCAGCAGGTCAAAAGTTATGAATTTTTTTCCGATCGCACTCCCAGCTCTAAGCGCTGCGCCAACGCGTTCGGACACGCC
>JAPYZL010134479.1:0-12947 GCA_030522825.1 Platygaster orseoliae
GTGGCCATTTTTTTTGTACATGCACGGGAAAAAATATTGTATGTTACATTGGAGAAAGATGATTCCAACTCGTGCGTTTGGGCACTCGCTACCGCTCGTCCCCAACTTCGCACTCGTTGAAATCATCCTCTTTCTGCCTTGTAGCATAAACATCTATTGAAAAAGTCAAGTATAGATTTTTGTATAAAATGGCATACTTGTTGAAACGATGATCAATATATGTATGAAACACAATATCATTATTAAGTTGACGTTAACATGTCCAGGGAATAACAATCTTTCACTGTGGGCCACTTTTACATTTAAGGTTTGATTTTTATACCACCTTTTATGCGCTAAATATACAGGATCACATATGTGCATAAAGCAGATAGTATTGTGTTTACCAATATCAATTTTTTTAATGTTACTGACATTTGAGAAGATATACAGTAATGATTGGTATTTAAAAAAAAAGTTCTCTAATGAGATTTACAGGGTTGGTGACAGAAACGTCAGGTTAATAAAAGGAAATAACATAATTGCCTGGTACTGTTGGACAAACATTCACTCATAGACTTATTTCTGTCAGTAATAGAATAAACAGTAAATTACACATTTTTATCTTATTTTGAAGATAAGAACATCAGCTGCAAGCATTGTAAGCTAATTCGTTGTTTTTCTTTTGTTTTGTGCATTTTCATTGCTCAGTCTAGCGATAGACAGCTTGGTATTTTATAGTTTTAATGCGATACTGTTTATTCATTGTTTTTAATGGCACTTTAGTGTACTTTCATACTTGTTCATCGTGATGGGTTTATCCCTAGAATAAATGAACTAAAAATAAACTATGTTACGGAAAAAACAACGTTCCACCGCCTCAGAGAAGAGTGAGACTTGCAAGCTCCCTGGTATTACACCAAATCACCAAGTCATTATACCAGAAGTATCCCGGTTACGGAGCACGTTTTCACAGCGACGCCATAATTTCCCCATAGTAATGAAGTATGCAACAATCAACACATTGGGAATAGATCGCAACGCGGGTCACGTGGGTGGCTGGCCGCGAGGAGAGTGACGTCAGTGGCGAACGGGTTGACGCTCAGGACGTCGAAGGGGAGACATGCTTGATTGAAAGTAACGACACGAAGCTGGTGTATGTGCCGTACGCATTTACCGTCCCGTCTCACGGTGTACGTACGTACCGAGTCGACCATGCCCATGCGCTCCCTAGGGAGCCGTGCAACAACGACGCTATCGATATAAGTCGTTGGCAGGAATGAGACCCCGGCTCTTGTTAAACGCGGTAAAAAATGGGGAAAAAAGAAAATAACAAAACAAAACACGCACCACTGATTAATCTGCCATATTTGTGCCGGAGAAACGGCATGAGGGATTTCCGCGATTAGAGACTTCAAAGAGAAGTTTTAACGTAATCTTGGATTTGAAGTTTCAAGGGTTATAACCCTATTTAGAACAACTCGTTGTGAGTGACCATTTCAAGGTTTTTTGCTATGTGACAACTGTCAAAATTGAAGTGTGGACTAAGCCTGCATAAAAACGGAAAACTTTTCAATGTATAACATTGTAAAAACAAAACGGAATCAGTTTTTCAGTCTACATCCCATTTTGAGTTTTAAAAACTCATGATTCTTGAAGACTTAAGTTTTTATTTTTTGGAGTCGCTGAGGATCCCGAATCCTAAAATCGAAACCTTCGAAATACTAAATTACTAGATTCTTGAACTCAGACATTTCTTGATAAGTGATACAGTCTCTTGCGGTGACGCAGATGCTGCTGAAGTGCAAGCGAGACGCATAGAATAGAAAACGAATGAGTGGAAGGAAGAGATCCACCTACCTAAAATCTACACCTACATTAAAGAATGTATCGGAGTTTCCATAAAAAAGACAGAGATTCAAAAAATCGTAGACTGCGTCGTACCAGAAATGGTAGCTCTATCATTCCTTGACCTTCGATAAGCTACCGAGGGTATGAAGAAAATGAACAGCTTCCTGACTGCTTGAATAAATAAAGGATACGTTAGGGCAAGAAGTGTAACTTGACGTGCTTCCTCTGGCAGCTCACGTATATTATTAATTCGCGTCCTGCATTATGATGGAAAAAGTGATGTGAATAATAAAATAAAGGAAACTACAGATCTGTTAACAGATCTAAAGATCGCCCAACAGACGGTCGCATTCGTACCATTTTCGCTTATTAGACGAACTCGAAAAAACATGGAGCGATAGTTCTCGTGCGGTCTAATTAGTTGGCAAATAAATAATTGAGTGCAGATATAAATATCCTTGCCAACGGAATTTATACAGGATCAGAGAATGTTATACATAACTCCCTCAGGTGCGCGAGCTTTCCAGAAAATCACGCAGTTAGCTTCCGTGACGATCGCGCATTGCTCGTCTTAATTATTGCACACTTACCTCCGACTCGGACCTGCCCCAAGCCCAGCACCGTCACGCTGGCGATCTGAATTATCGCTAATTAAGATCGGTCTGAATTCATTTCCATGCTGCATACTATACCAAGAAAGATTACTATGGTCAACGTGGGTGTCCCTAAGGTCGAGTTTCTACGAGAGCGTTTTTACAATATTTTGATCATTTTTCAACGAAGTGCTTTACAATATCATCTTCTGCCACATTTCAAAAATTTCGCGCGCTTTTTCACCCTTGCTCCCGATCAAATACTTAACATATTAGCTAATGATCGCCATTAAACTAACGCGCGCCGACGTCGTGGTCCGTAATGGGCGACTCGCGAAACCTTAACTGTTTATTCGACGGGCGTTTGCATAAGATTGATGGATTAATTAAAACGGCCACTTAATAATGCCGGCCGTCCGCTATACTTAGGTACGAAAAAAGCCCCACTTTATAATGCCCCCTGCACGATTTCGCAGTCCTTTCTCTTAATGACTCCTGGTCTTTTTTCAACCTCGATTTTTCTCTCATTACACAAGAGAAAAATGTTTGACAAAGTGGTATAAAATTTTCTGTGCAAACTTAAAGTTCGGAATCTGATTTTTCATTTTTCGAATGATTTGAAGAAAAGGTGTATTAGAAAGGGTACTAAATCACTGATTTATCAGTTCCAAAGAGTTAATTTTTTCGATGCTTCATATTTTTTATTATTATCATTCAAAATTGAAACAGAAAATGCAGTTTTTCCTTGATAATTACTGTAAATATGGAATTTTTTTTCAAATGCTTCAATTTACACACATTTTTATAATCTAGCAAATTTTGAAGTTGAATCCCTGGCTTGATATTTATTTTCTTCATAAAACAAACGCAAATGTTAAGGTTGATAATAACACTTTGTCATACATATACATATATTTATCTAAAATTACATGATTACATTTATAATTCGACAATAAACTTTTAATCACACCAACGAAAAAAAAGCAAAACATAACAATTTATCACAACATTCGTTGCTTTGACTTTGTCAGCCTTCATAAATTTCTTAACGATGTACGTTTGGTAATTTTTGAATTATTTCCCTCACCATTCTCTTTTGCTTAAAATACCACCTGCCGAAAATTTTTTTTCGTATGAATACAGAACATGTATGCCTAAAATTCGCTCAAATTCTGCGTGTAACAGATCCGAAATCGTTCCTTGAGGTTTTTTTATTTCACATCTTACAGGATAATCTGTGACATTAAAAAAGGGAGTGTACAAAATAGTTATATGTACAAAACTCGTTGACATTGTAAACAGATTAAAAAAATATCTGAAATGATAGAAATTGTAGGATAAACCGAACTTTACCTGGCAATTCAGTATAAGGACATTTTGATACTTTAATGCGACAGGATGAGTCTATTTCGATCTCTGATTCTTCACCGTAGATTGGTACGATTATTTCCAGAGGATCTATCGAATTTTAATTTATGATTTATTAAGGGAATAATGAAAAAAACGTCATCAATTCGACTTACATTCGTACCACAAACAGTATTGAAATTAATATCATAATGTTTAGTTCGTTCAGATGAGTCATTTGCTTTCACAATTCCAATAACATAAACAGATGGAATTGTCACTTTTAAAACGAAATTTTCGTCATTCAAGGCTTCGTTTTCTGTTCCTACGTCTATCCTCACATTTGTATCATTTTTTGTATACCCGTACGTCAAATTGCTGAAACGCAACGTACGCGGTACATTTACGTTACGTGGTTCAGGCGGATCACGGTAAGTAAGAGATTTCACAAGTTCTTGTACTTCCTGGGATTTTCCCGAACACTTCTTAAAACTCATCATTTTTTTTTTTTTTGAAAACATCAACAGCATCTAGAAACAAAAAAGAACAAAGCAAAAGGGATATTTATAATAAAGATCTTAAAAGAAATAATTATTTTCCTGCGTCACTCAGGCAATGTTGTTATTATTATACATATATTATTATATATATTTATAATATAATAATGATATACATAATATGAAAATTCATTATAAATTATTATATATAATCTTTATATAAATGATAATATGGTTATTATTAATAACACCATTATGGGTATTATAATTATCAAATATTATGATACATTTGGTATACTTCTTAAAAATAAGTCAAGTTTTATCTTTTTTATTTTATGACGATTCTTTTTCCGACATTTCAGTTAATGAATTTCAGAAAAATATATCTAAATATGTATGAAAACTCTATCTTTGAAATCGTTTTGAAAAAACTATTGATAAAATGAACATTTTTTGCTCTCGATTAAAAAAAAAAAAAAACCTCAACTGCTGAGTTGAATGTTCTTCATAAGGATAAAGAAATATATAAAATCACATTATTTTATTAAACGTAGATTATGATTTTTCAAAATTTTTTCAAATTCTATAAAATATCACAAAGTAGTTTTCCATGTATTTTAAAAGAATTTTCAAGGTAGGATAATTTTTTTTATAGCTACATTCTGAATTGGAAAAATTAAAAATTAATTTCATATTTTGAATACTTATTATTGAATAAGGCAAATAATATGAATGAATACATTACAGTACTCGCATAATTGTTAATTCCATATCGTTATAGTTTACTGTAATAACGTTATTGTTATTTGAATGATAAGTTTGGTAAGACTCGAAAATAGTTGTCTATCGCAGATGAAAATTGAAAAGAATATTGATTTTTTTTTGTTACTGTTTTTTTTTTGGAACTGGAAATTTAATTAAAATACATATAAGATGTATAGACGATTTCGTGTGTTTAAAACTTTCTATCTATATATTTTGATCATTACTATAAATAATTGTTTTTGGTCAATATCTTCATTATAATTGTTTGAAATAAACACTATAACTTCAACTGAATGGGTGTTGGCACGCGAATCCCCCCCTAGTATTTAATAAAATTGTTTTGAAAGTCTATATTTAGGTATGCATTTATAAATTTTTTTTCAGAATAAGAAACTTATTGACAAAATCGTGGAACATCGAGGGGTATTCTGATTTTTGCTTTGAATGCGTATCATCTGGCGTTCCACAACAAAATGGCGAAAAGATGAAAAACAGGGCGAGAAAGCTCAGCTTTTACATGGTTGTATCTGAATAAAACTATGAAAATAAGATTAATAGAATTTTTCAATGAATTTAGCAAATACTCAGGAATGAAAATAATAATTTACATTGACGTATGGTGCATGTACCATCTAAGTGTGTGAATGGAAATTATGCCCTGGAAATTTGAATGAGAGAATACGGAATATTCAGGCAAAAATTTTAATCAACAACAAAAAACTTCTAAATCATCATTGATTTTTATATAATAAAGGTTTTTAACTTATTATTTTTTATGTAAACACTCTGTCTGAGTCTCAGAAATTAAAAAAATAATTTTTTAATCTGAAACGCGATTGGCATCTTCACATTGTAATATTTAGGAAATCTACTTACAGAGAAGTTTAAAACACTGTATCGTCGCAGTGTCACTTTACTACTGTGTTATTAGAAACGCAGATACGAAATATAAAATTTACGTTTTGCACCGCGTGAAGTATTCTAACTAATAGAAAATGCGGAATTGCTGATTAGAAAAATTTGAATGAGAAAAGTTCGTATCTCAAAAATATTGTAAAAATAACGAAAAATTTTATAAAAATTTCAATTTAAAGTGGTAAATAAAAAAAAACCAATCAATTTTAAAAATTCTATTTAGATTTTTTTTTTTCGTTTTCGAATCTACATATTTCTTATTACACGTTTGCATGGATATCTAATTTTTGCTAATTAGTTTTTTCAAACATGTTACACAATTTTTTTCAACAAGCAGATTTTGGATTTGAAAATTTTCAAAAGTGCCGTTATTCACATACATTTAATTCGAATTTTTGTATTATATTTATCTAGAATTATCTAATCTTGTTTTTGCACATTTGTTATATGCATTCTGCGTATTTATAGTTTTTACTAGAGGTTTCAAATCGTTTTCGATTGATAAAAAACATGGTTTCCAAAACAATTTTTTTTTTCAATGTACGATATCATACCTTCGAATTTTTATTTAAAGTATTTTTCTAATAATAATAACTTTTCTAGACAATTCCTTTTTTCTCAGGATTCCGCATGGTTGAAAAATTTGTTACGTGAATAATAATTTTTGTTTTAGCATAAATTATTAGAGATTGAAAAATACGGACTTTTTTTTTTAAAGACTAGCCAAAAACGAATTCGTTTGTTTATGAATAAATAAATTTTAAGTAGAAAATGATATCAATTCATAGATTTTATTTATTTATTGAGTTGGGTTATCAAATATTTTTATATTAAATTGAAAATTTATCATCGAATACTTTGAATTATTGAATTAGTAATTTCATATAGAATAAGTAGATTTAATTCAAATAATTGTAAGGTTTATATGTGATAAACGTAGAAAATATATAATTTTATGGATTATTAGGGTCTGAATGTAAAATTTGTTTTTAATTTTTAAGGAACAATCGCACAAAAAATTATTGCTCTTCACGCTTATACATTGGAAAAACGCTGTAAAATCATAATTTGCCAACATATATTTACATATTTATGCATTAAAAAAGCGAATGATTTTCGTCAATAGAAATTAATTTCTTTATCTCTATACGAAAACGCGGTAATCTTTTGGTGTTTTATCCAGAAAAAAATGCCTTAATTTTTTGGAATAAAGAGGGTACCACTGTTTCTCCGGCATTATGCACATTATCTTTTATGTCATCACCAAAGATAAATGAAACTGTATAAAATCCAAAGACGAAAACCAGGATGAGAAAGTACTGCATTTCCATGATTATATCTGCTTCTAGCCTTAAAACAAAACAAAATTTCAGTGTTACATGCTTGACTGAAAGAAGCATGTAAAAAAATCTTTCATCTACATTTAAACGTGAATTCGCAATGACAAAAGAGTTTATTAAATACGAGTAAATGTGCACTTGAAAATGTCAAAAATTAAAAATACCGAATCCAATAAAAAAAAGTTATGAATGGTCGAGGAATTGAAAAATTGACTTAGTATTTATTTACCGACGCTAGCAAAGTTTATTGTACGTGAGTAAATATTTCCTTTTCTATTATTGAGTGCAAATTTATTCAAAAAAATTAAACTTCTCTCTTAATATAATTTTCAATTTTAATGTGTAATTCAGCTAATAGTTTCTCGAAATGATTATTATTCAACTGGAAAATAAACTTTGAAAGTTTCCAACTGACACTTGTTGTATTTGTTTCGAACAGAATATACTAACCGAATTTAAAGTTGCATTAAAAATTTTTAAAAAAGTTTTTAAACTTCAACGATATACAATATTAAAAATATACCTCATTCTGCGCAAACTAGAAGTTCTCATAACTTTTTAACACTTAAAGCTCAATATTGATATATTTTCATATTACATATGTAATTGAAAAAATAGCTGTGATAAATGAAAGTAGAACTTTTCTTTACTAATTAGATCCAAAAGCCAAGTTGCATTAAAAAAGTTGAAAGTAGTCTAATCTACTTACAAAAAATTTTGCAAGAGTTTAGCTGTAGGTGATTCTATTCTTCGAAACTCAGCAACAAATGGAAAATTTCATGATTTTTATGGCCTTAAATAGATGCAGGAACGTTTTGCGAACAAAACGATGCTCATCAGTAAAATTTCAATCAACATTTCAGTCGCCACGACAAGACCTTGCGTTTCGGACGTAATGGTGGAAGAAATCAGAGAAAAATATCCAGAGTGTAGATAATAAATCAGTTGTTCATAAAAATGTAAGATAATATTGAAAATAATATTAAAAAATCTTTTTCATGTTATTTTATTTACATATTTTCAATTTAAATTTTCGCAAATACATATTTTATATTCTGTCTCATAAATTCTTTTTTTTGTGCACGTGTTCGTTTTATGTTCCTGTAGGGACATATAGATATTTGGCATGATAAGTTTGAAAAGTTATGACGAAATTTCTGTGAAACTTAATTTTTAAACTTGCATTCATCTACGTATTTCTGTTGAAATTTTAACATAATGTCTTTTTATTTATACATACACGATTTTTGGTATAAGTGGTATATACAGACAAAAATCAAGTTCATTCGACAATCGAAACATGTTTGTAGAAAAGAATTGAACTATTTATTTAAATTCAAATAAATATATATAGCCTTATATATGTGCTGGTACAGCCTTAAAAAAACGATACAATACTTCAAGCCATAAAGGTATGTATGGATCAAACGATACGTAATATTCAGTTTTTGAAATACGCACACTTTCCATGTCTCTCAGAATACTTTCAGTAGTTTCCAACTGCTCATTACATCGTTTTTCCAAAATGCTCGCATTTTTCAGTATTGAACATGATTTGGCAATAATCATCCCAAATTCTTCCTCAAAGAAATAAGGCATTTCTTCTTCTAAGCTTTTCAGTTCCGAAAATCAATCAAACCCTGTTATGTTGAAAACAATAAAATGTAAAAACAAATGAGATACAAAAAAAATTGGCTAAGCTCTGTGATATTTTACATAATTTTGAAATGTATGTAATATGGAACGATTGAAAATCATCTGAAAAACTTAACATTACCTTCCAGCTTTGCATTAGGGATGGTACTCGGAAGACAAAGTATCGATACCTAGGGTATTGCGATACCCAAATTCGAGTATCGATACAGAGTATCAAAAGGAAATAAAGTATCGATACCTGTAAGTATAAATTGATACTTGCACACACCTAAAAAAAGGCGAAATTCTTATAAAAAACAGAAATTTTTCATAAAAATTCCAGTTTTTATAAAGTCGACCTTCAAAATTGTTATAAAATATATGATTTTAGATGATAATATATATAATAAATGATACTGTAAGTATCGAGACCAAAAGTATCGCTCTGATGTGATATCGATACAAAAATACCCGATACTTGAAGGAAAGTATCGATACCTCAAAGTATCGACTCGGTATCGGACATCACTATTTTGCATTAGACTTTCGCGCGAGTTTAATTCGACAAAAGTCGAAAGCTTTTTTGGATCTCCTAAATTTCTGTATCTCCTGACGGTTACTGTTATCAGAAGTTTTTCTATCCAATGATTATTAACAAACGTTAGAAAGACATTACAATGTTTTCATATTTCATTCAAAATTAAGTAAGAATTTCATAACAAATACAGAGGAAAAACAAAAGGCATTAGGTTCTTCATCTGAATTAATCAATGTCGTGTTTCCAGAAAATGATTGACGGAATTGTCAAATTGACTTTGCATGTTTCATCCCCTGGATCCTGACCAAACGTCACATTGAGATTCTCCACTTTTATCGATTTCAAATCACGGTAGTACGTCAGGTTATTCACTTCTAATTTCTTTGCAGATTCCGATAGATCTTGCATACCAGGGGACCAAGGATAAAGGTCAGGTTTTTTAACTGAAATGTTGTAGCTCAGCGATTTTAATAGTTCTGTCACCGCTGTCGAATTCCGGATGCAAATTGCATAATTTGTCATGTTCTCTTTTAAAGATGACAAAGTATCTGGCACTAACTGTAAGTGCAAGAGAATAAAAGTGTTACTAATATTGCTTATTTTCCCTTTTCCACACAACATAGGCAATTCAGGAATTTCAAAATAAGTTTGTCAAAAGAAGTATAGGAAACCGAGGTTTTTGATAAATTTCGATCATAAAGACATGCATACAAAAAACGGTTTCTAATTTTCGAGAGATAAGCGAACTTAAAACTATGCTTTTTAAGCTTATACATACATCGGGAAAAAGTTAGAGGATGGTGATACATTTATAACACGTAATATTTATAAATTTTTTAACAACCTCATGAATTTCGTAAATAGAGGTTGGTTTTCTAATCTCTAGCTGATGATGTAGTTATGTACAATTTTAATGTCGAAAAAACGTAAGTAAAGAATTCAAAGACATTTTGAGAGTTTCTGATTTTTTAGTAGTATACGCACCATCTTCTTTGCTCAAACCAAAGATATACGAAGTTACATGAAATCCAAATGCAAAAAACAGGATGAGTAGAATCCACTTTCCCATAGTTATACCTGTTTCTAGCCAAAAAAGAAAAAAATTTCACTTGTATATGCTTCATTGAACGAAGCATGTAAAAAAATTCTTCATCTACATTTACATGTCTACGAACAATTAGAAAAGAGCAAATTACGTACGAATAAATGTGCCTTTAAAATTTCCAAATAAACTTTGATTTAAATTGAAAAAATTTCATTTGAAAAATTGACCAAGTATTAATTTTTCGACGTTAGTGACGTTTATTTACTATGTAAGTAAATCATTCCTTCTCTATCATTAAGTGCACTTTTAGTCGATGTTAATAATATCTTATCTCAGCATAATTTGACATGTAACAGTTCTTGCATATATCACGAATTAAATTTATTTATTCACAAAATTTGAAAAAGTTAGAGTAAATGTTTTCAAGCTACTACGATGTAAAATATTTAAAATATTCTTCATCCGACGTAAACTCGAAGTTTTTATAACTTTCATAACAATCAATGCTCAATATTAATATATCATCATTTTCCATGTGATTGAAAAATTTTCTGTGATATTACAACATATTTTATTGACTGCATAGATTTAAAAGCAAAGTTGCATAAATTATGAAGTTAAAAGTAGTCTAATCTATTTACAAGATAGTTCGCAGGAGTGTAGTTGTAAGTTATTCTATTCTTCAAAACTCAGCAACAAATGGAAAATTTCATGTTTTTATGGCTATAAATAGTTGCAGGAACGTTTCACGAACATCACGATACTTAACAGTAAAATTTCAATCACTATTTCAGTTGCCACGATAAGGCCTTGCGTTTCAGACGTAATGGTAGAAGAAATCAGAGAAAAATGCCAAGAATGTAGATAAAAAAAGCAGCTGTTCATAAAAATGTAAGATAATATTGAAAAAAAAAACATTAAAAATTTTTTTAAGTAATTTTATTCACATATTTTCAATTTAACTTTTCGCAAATATATATTTTTTATTCTGTCTCAGAAATTCTTTTTTTTTGTGCATGTGTTCTTTTTATGTCGCTATAATGACATATACATATTTGACATGATAAGATTGAAAAATAATGACGAAATTTCTGAGAAACTTAAATTTTCAAAGTTGCATTCATCTACGTATTCCTTTTGAAATTTTGAACATAATGTATTTTTGCTTATTAATACTTTTTTTAGTGTTGGTGGTATATACAAACAAAAAATCGAGATCATTGGAAAGTCAAAATTAAAAAAATATAATAATAATAAAATAATATATTCGTAATAAAACATTACTGCTTTATTAATTCAATACTGATTTCAGTGCTTTTTTATTTCACTTTTTTCATAACTTTTTCTTGCAATTATATAATTTCAATACATGTTTTTTATTAATTCTAGCGTTAATACATTGGCGATGTTCGGAGTTGGGGGGAGGGGCAATTATTATCGCCTTAGACAGCCACAAGTTACGTGTCGCTAATGCAATGAAAAAATCGAAGAAAAATTTAAAAATGTAAATTAAAAATTGTTTGTTCGTAAAGGCGTAAAAAAACGTTACACAATGTTATGTAGAAAAATTGCTCATGTAATTGCCAATCAATCATGTTTAGTGAAAAGTAAAATAAAAATAGCAATCTCAAATCACACTCATGCTTAAAACGCAACACACAACTATTCACAGCATTTGTTGCAATGAATTTATTGGCCATCATTATATGTGATACCATCACGAACTTTTTGAATATCTTCTAGAACTGTTTTCGATAGCATTAATTGCTTATAACACGTTTTTTCAAAAATATTCACCCTTATCAGATTGGTGCATATTTTACTTGCGATTCGGTTAAATTCCTCCTCCAAAAATTTAGTTATTATAAGATCAACGCTCCTAACCCAAAGATCATTATAACCTGTGACAATGAAAAAAAAAAAAAAACAAAACAAACAAACTTAAATACAAAAATAATTTCAATTCATCCAGAGAAAATCAAATCTTTCTCAAGAAATTACCCTTACCAGTCAGTTTCATGCAAGAACTACTCTTGATTTCTGTGACACAGTTCATTGATTGGAACTCTGGGTTGCTTCTGTTTTTATAACATTGCACCGTTAGGTTCAACACCAGTGGATCTATTAAATGATAACGAACGAATAACTGCATGAAATAACTTTTTTTTTACTATGCATTAGTCTCGTACAAAAATTGGTAAAGAAACCGAAAGTAGGTGTTCGTTGAGAAGTTGAGTATATCCTTGACACAGTTCCAGAAACAAAAGTTTCCGGGACTGTCACAATCAAAAAATGTAATAGCTCTTTCTTCGACTTCTCATTGAGAAAAACGTCCACCTTCACGAATACATGGAGCATAAGATAATGTGTACATAATTTTTGAGAAAAAAAGTTATTGTTACTTATTTTTGAACTCGTGAAAAGTCATATGTTTTTGAACTA
>JAPYZL010134482.1:0-10472 GCA_030522825.1 Platygaster orseoliae
GCAATACTTTGAATGATTCAGATGTAAGAGTTTTTTTATAATAAAGTTACATTTTTATCGAAAAAACAGCGAGAACTTAGTTGCGCACCTAATATGTAAAAATGTTTATTTTGGAAATTGAGCTGCTGATTCCGTTTATGAAATTCATTTTTCGAAAATCCGGTCGGTTATTGTTATAAACAAATCGTTAATTCCCAAAATAAAAATTTTCTCAAAAACATTGATTTATTTTACTATTATTTTTATTTATGATTATTATTTAGTAATGAACGCTTACTATGAGCTAATATGATCAACACGTAATTTTATAGTATTTCAATGTGATACAGTATAATCGACATTCAATCAGGTTTTCATGATCGAATATGATTCAGCACTGCACCATATCTAATGTTATCGACACTAAATTTTACATGATTTCAATGTTATCTAGCATGATCGACATTCGATCAGGTTTTCATGATCAAATATGAATCAGTACTGTACCTAATCTAATGTGATCGACAATTTTTCATGATTTCAATGTTATCTTGCATGACCGACATTCGATCAGGTTTTCATGATCGATTACGATTCAGTGCTGCGCCTTATCTAATGCGATCAACACTCAATTTTACATGATTACAATGTTATCTAGTATGATCGACATTTGATCAGGTTTTCATGATCGAATATGATTCAGAACTGCACCTTATCTAATGTGATCGAAAATTTATCATGTTTACATTATTAAACATGATTCAAATAAAAACATGATTAAAAATGATCGACATTTCATACGCTACATGATCGAATATGATGAAATATGATTGAGAATTTAAAAAACATGACGTTACATGATTGGGAAATGATTGAGTTTCGATCAGTTTTTTCGAGCTGGGATAGTAGAAGCCAGCGGCAGAATCTGGCGGTAAAACGTATTCGATTGAAGATGATGTACTAGCACCGAGATCATGAGAACGAAAGTTAGTTATATACTCTTATAGTTATTTTAGTACTATAAATGGTAAGCCAGCTGTATAATCTGGCGGTAAATGCCGATGGTAGAAGTCAGCGGCAGAAGTCGGCGGTAAAAGTCGTCGGTAAAAAGTATTTAACTGAAGATGATGTTCTAAAAACGAGATCATGGGAACGAAAGTTTGTTATAAACTCTTATATTTATTTTAGTATTGTACATAGAAAGCCAGCTGTATACTCCGGCTGTAAATGAAAATGGCAGAAGCCAGCGGAAAAAGCCGGCGGTAAAAAATATTTGACTGAAGATGATGTTCTAGCAACGAGATCATTAGAACAAAAGTTAGGTATATACTTTTATAGTTATTATAGTATTATGAATGGAAAGCCAGCTGTATAATCCAGCGGTAAATGCCGATGGTAGAAGCCAACGGCAGAAGCCGGCGGTAAAAAGTATTTGACTGACGATGATGTTCTAGCAACGAGATCATAAGAACGAAAACTAGTGATATACTCTGATAGTTATTTTAGTATTATAAATAGAAAGCCAGCTGTATAATATGACGGTAAATGCAAACGGTGGAAGCCAGCGGCAGAAGCCGGCGGTAAATGCCTGCGGTAAAAAATATTTGACTGAAGATGATGTTCTAGCTAGGAGAACATGAGAATGAAAGTTAGTTATATACAAGTATCGTTATTTTAGTATTATAAATAGAAAGCCAGCTGTATAATCCGGCGGTAAATGCCGATGGTAGAAGCCAGCGGCAGAAGCCGGCGGTAAAAGCCGGCGGTAGAAAATATTTGACTGAAGATGATCTTCTAGCAACGAGATCATGAAAACGAAAGTAAGTTATATACTTTAATAGTTATTTGAGTATTATAAAAAGAAAGCCAGTTGTATAATTCGGGAGTAATTGGAAACGGTAGAAGCCAGCTGCAGAAGCCGGCGATAAAAATTATTTGATAGGAGATGATGTTCCAGCAACGACATCATTAGAACGAAAGTTAGTTATATAATCTTATAGTTATTTTAGTATTAGAAATGCAAAGCCAGCTGTATAATCTGGCAGTAAATGCCGATGATAGAAGCCAGCGGCTGAAGCAGGCGGTAAAACACGGGAAAAAATTATTTGACTGTAGAAGAAGTTCTAGCAATGAGATCATGAAAACGAAAGTTAGTTTTATACTGTGATCGTTATTATATTATTATAAATAGAAGGCCAGCTGTATAATCCGACGGTAAATGCAAACGGTAGAAGCCAGAGGCAGAAGCCGGCGGTAAATAGTATTTGACTGATGTTGATCTTCTAGCAACGAGATCAAGAGAACGAAAGGTAGTTATATACTTTTATAGTTATTTTAGTATTATAAATAGAAAGCCAGCTGAATAATCCGGCGGGTTGGCAAACGGTAGAAGCCAGCGGCAGAAGCGGGCGGTAAAAGCAGCGGGAAATACTATTTGACTTAAGATGATGTTCTAGAAACTAGATCACTAGATCGAAAGTTAGTTATATACTCTTTTAGTTATTTTAGTATTATAAATAGAGAGGTAGCAGTATGATCCGGCGGTAAATGCAAACGGTAGAAGCCGGCGGTAAAAGCTGGCGTTAAATGCCGGCGGTAAAAAGTATTTGAATGAAGATGATGTTATAGCAACGAGATCATAAGAAGGAAAATTAGTAACATACGCTTATAGTTATTTTATTAATATCAATGGAAAGCCAGCCGTATAATCCGGCGGTAAATGCACACGGTAGAAGCCAGCATCAAGAGCCGGTGGTAAAAGCCGGCGGTAAAAAGTATTTGACTGAAGATGATGTTCTAGCAACGAAATCATGAAAACGAAAGTTATTTATATACTCTTATAGTTATCTTAGTATTATAAATGAAAAACCAAGCTGTATATACCGGCGGTAATCGCTGACGGTAGAAGCCAGCGGTAAATGCCGGCGGTAAAATGTATTTGAATGAATATCATGTTTTAGCAACGAAATCATGAAAACGAATGTTATTTATATACTCCTATATTTATCTTGGTATTATAAATGAAAAACCCAGCTGTATATTCCGGCGGTAAATGCCGATGGTAGAAGCCAGCATTAGAAGTCGGCGGTCAAAGACGGCGGTAAAGAATATTTGATTGAAGATGATGTTTTAGGACCGAGATCATGAGAACGAAACTTAGTTTTTAATCTGATAGTTATTTTAATATTATATATAGGAAGCCAGCTGTATAATCCGGCGGTAAATGCCGATGGTAGAAGCCAGCAGCAGAAGCCGGCGGTAAAAGCCGGCAATAAATGCGGGCGGTAAAATTTATTTGAATGAATATGATGTTCTAGCAACGAAATCATGAAAACGAATGTTAGTTATATACTCTTATAGTTATCTTAGTATTATAAATGAAAAACCCAGCTGTATATTCCGGCGGTAAATGCCGATGATAGAAGCCAGCAGCAGAAGCCTTCGGTAAAAGACAGCGGTAAAGAATATTTGATTGAAGATGATGTTTAAGGAACGAGATCATGAGAACGAAACTTAGTTTTCAATCTTATAGTTATTTTAATATTATATATAGAAAGCCAGCTGTATAATCCGGCCCTAAATGCCGATGGTAAAAGCCAGCGGCAGAAGCCGGCGGTAAATGTCGGTGGTAAAATGTGTTAGACTGAAGATGATGTTCTAGCAACGAGGTCATGAGAAGGAAAGTTAGTTATATACTCCTATAGTTATTTTAGTATTATAAATGGAAAGCCAGCTGTATTATCCGGCGGTAAATGCAAACGGTAGAAGCCAGCGGCAGAAGCCGGCTGTAAAAGCCGGCGGTAAAAAGTATTTGTCTAAAGATGATGTTCTAGCAACGAGATCATGAGAAAGAAAGTTAGTTATATACTCTTATACTTATTTTAGTATTATCAATGGAAAGCCAACTGCATACTCCGGGGGTAAATGCCGATGGTAGAAGCCAGCATCAGAAGCCGGCGGTAAAAGCCGGCGGTAAAACGTATTTGAACGAAGATGATGTTCTAGCAACGAGTATATGACAACGAAAGTTAGTTATATACTCTTATAGTTATTTTGGTAATAGAAATGGTAATCCCGGTCTATAATCCGACGGTAAATCCTGTCGGTAGAAGCAAGTGCCAGAAGCTGGCGCCAAATGCCGGTGGTAAAAAATATTTCAGAGCAGATGATGTTCTAGCAACGAGATCATTACAACAAAAGTTAGTTATATACTCTTATAGTTATTTTAGTATTATAAATGGTTATCGAACTTTATTTTTTGGCGGTAAATGCTGATGGTAGAAGCCAGCGGCAAAGGCCGACGGTAATAGCCGGCGGAAAATAGTATTTGACTGAAGATGTTGTTTTTGCAACGAGATCTTTCGAACGAAAGTTAGTTATATACTCTTATAGTTATTTTACTATTACAAATGGAAATTCAGCTGTATAATCCGGATCTAAATGCCGATGGTAAAAGCTAGCGGCTGAGGCCGGCGGTAAAAGCCGGCAGTAAATAGAATTTGACTGAAGATGATGTTCTAGCAACGAGAACATGAGAAAGAACGTTAGTTTACACTTTTATATTTATTTTAGTATTATAAATAGAAAGACAGCTGTTTGATCCGGCGGTAAATGCCGATGGTAGAAATCAGCGGTAGAAGCCGGCGGTTAAAGCCGTCGGTAAAACGTATTTGACTGAACATGATGTTCTAGCAACGAGATCATGATAACGGAAGTTAGTTATATACTCTAGTAGTTATTGTATTATTATAAATAGAAAGCGAGCTGTATGATTCGGCGGTAATTGCAAACGGTAGAAGTCAGCGGCAGAAACCGGCGGTAAAAGCCGGCGCGAAAAAATATTTGACTGAAGATGATGTTCTAGCAACGAGATCATTAGAGTGGTAGATAGTTATATACTCTTATAGTTATTTTAGAATTTGAAATGGCAAGCCAGCTGTAGAATCCGGCTGTAAATGCCGATGGTAGAAGCCAGCTCCAAATGCCGGCAGTAAAATCCGGCGATAAAAAATATTTGACTGAAGATGACATTCTAACAACGATATCATTAAAACGGAAGTTAGTTATATACTCTTATAGTGATTTTAGTATTATAAATGGTAATCGAGCTGTATATTCCGGCGCTAAATGCCGTTGGTAGAAGCCAGCGGCAGAGGCCGGCGGTAAATGCCGGCGGTAAAAAGTATTTGACTGAAGATGATGTTCTAGCAACGAGATCATCAGAACGAAAGTTTCTTATTTACTCTTACAGTTATTATGGTATTAAAAATAGAAAGCCATGTGTATCAAATGGCGGTAAATGCTAACCG
The DNA here is from genome assembly GCA_030522825.1 of Platygaster orseoliae. NCBI lineage: Eukaryota > Metazoa > Arthropoda > Insecta > Hymenoptera > Platygastridae > Platygaster > Platygaster orseoliae. The sequence goes on from JAPYZL010134482.1 coordinate 5,289, forward strand.
TGGCAGCCTGCGGCGTAAACCGGCGGTAAAACCCGGCGGTAAAAGTATCTGACTGAAGATGACGTTCTAGCAACGAGATCATTAGAACGGAAGTTAGTTATATACTCTTATAGTTATTATAGTATTATAAATAGAAAGCCAGCTGTATGATCCGGCAGTAAATGCAAACGGTAGAAGCCAGCGGCAGGAACCGGCGGTAACAGCTGGCGGTAAAAAATATTTACTGAAGATGATGTTCTAGCAACGAGATCATTAAAACTAAAGGTAGTTATATACTCTTATAGTTATTTAAGTATACAAATACAATGCTAGCTGTATAATCCTGCGGTAAATGCAAACGGTAGAAGCCAGCGTCAGGAACCGGCGGTAAGAGCTGGCGGTAAAAAATATTTTACTGAAGATGATCTTTTAGCAACGAGATTATTAGAACGAAAGTTAGTTATATACTCTTATAGTTATTTTAGTATTATAAATGGTAATTCATCTGCATAATCTGGAAGTAAATGCCGATGGTAAAAGCCAGGCCAGCGTCAGAGGCGCCGGCGGTAAAAAGAATTTCACAGAAGATGATGTTCTACCAACGAGAACATGAGAAAGAAAGTTAGTTATATACTCTAGTAGTTATTGTATTTTTCTAAATAGAAAGCGAGCTGTATAATACGGCGGTAATTGCAAACGGTAGAAGTCAGCGGCATGAACCGGCGGTAAAAGTCTTCGCAAAAAAATATTTGACTGAAGATGATGTTCTACGAACGAGATCATTAGAGCGGAAGTTAGTTATATACTCTTATAGTTATTTTAGTATTATAAATGGAAAGTCAGCTGTAGAATCCGGCGGTAAATACCGATGGTAGAAGCCAGCGGCAAATGCCGGCGGTAAAATCCGGCGGTAAAAAATATTTGTCTGAAGATGATGTTCTAGCAACGAGTTCATGAGAACGAACGTTAGTTTTATTATCTTGTAGTTATCTTAGTATTATAAATCGGAAGCCAGCGTTAAAAGCCGGCGGTAAAAAATATTTGTCTGAAGATTATGTTCTAGCAACGAGTTCTCGAGACCAAAGTTAGTTATATACTGTTGTAATTATTTTGTATTATAAATCGAAAGCCAGTGGTAAAAGCCGGCGGTAAAAACTATTTGTCTGAAGATGATGTTCTAGCAACGATTTAGTGAGAACAATAGTTAGTTATATACTTTTGCAGTTATTTTAGTATTATAAATGGAAAGCCAGCTGTAAAATCCGGTGGTAATAGCTGGCGGTACAAAATATATATCTGTAGATGATGTTCTAGCAACGAGCTCTTGAGAACGAAAGTTAGTTATATACTCTTATAGTTATTTTAGCATTATAAATGGAAAACCAGCTGTATAATGCGGTGGTAACAGCCGACGGTAGAAGCCAGCGGAAGAAGCCGGCGATAAAAGCCTGCGATGAAAACTATTTGACTGAAGATAATGTTCTATCATTGAGTACATGAAATCGGACGTTAGGTATATACTCGTGTAGTTATTTTTGTATTATAAACGGAAAGTCTGCAGTGAATGCCGGCGGTAGAAGCCGGCTGAAAAAATGGGTTCCTTAGGATGATGTTTACTAGCGAGTTCATCAGAACGAAAGTTCGTTATATACTCTTTTACTTATTTTAATATTATAAATCGAAATCCAGCGGTAATAGCCGGCGGTAAAAAATATGTGTCTGAAAGTGATGTTCTAGCAACGAATTCTCGAAAACGAAAGTAAGTTATATACTCTTGTAGTTATTTTAGTATTATACCCCTCGTTTTTTTATTACGCAATTATTATAAAAGTAAGTCCACGATTGACTACGCAAAAAATCAGCACTCTTCTTCGTCCCGGATTTATATGAAACTACATTTTCTTGGAGATAATTGCTTGAAAATCAGGTTGAAGCTAGTATTTTAAATAAAAATTCCTATATCGCGATTTTCTTGAGCGGTCTCAGTTTTATTGTCAAAAAATATATCAGTAAGTCAAAGATTGTCTATGCAAAAAATCAGCACTCTCCCTGGTCCCGGATTAGATGAATCTGAATTTTCTTGTAGGCCATTGCCTACAATTTTATTTATTATTCAATTTTAATTATTATTATTACATTATCATTATTATAATTACAAAATCAGCACTCTACCAGGTACCGGATTTGCGAAAAATGAATTTTCTTGGAGGAGGTTCCCTGGTTAAGCGAGTAATTGAAATAAAAATTCACATCTTGCGGGTTTCTTCGGCGACCTCATTTTTTGTTGCTGAATTATGATATCTGTAGGTTGAAGAGTAATTATGCAAAAAATCAGCACTCTGCCAGGTCCCGGAATGGATGAAAATGCATTTTCTTGGAGAAGTTTCCCTGGTTAAGCGAGTAGTTGAAATAAAAATTCGCATCTTGTAAGTTTCTTTGGCGATCACATTTTTTGTTCCTGAATTATGATATCAGTAGGTCGGAGAGTGACAATGCAAGAAATCAGCATTCTACCAGGTGCCGATTGGAGGAAAATGCATTTTCTTGGAGAAGGATCCCTGGTTAAGCGAGTAGTTGATAAAAAATTCGCATCTTGCGGGTTTCTTTAGCGATCATATTTTTTGTTGCTGAATTATGATATCAGTAGGTCGATGAGTAACTATGCAAAAAATCAGCACTCTACAAGTTCCCGCATTTGAGAAAAATGAATTTACTCAAGAAGATTCCCTTGCTAAGCGAGTAGTGTAAATGAAAATTCGCATCTTGCGGGTTTCTTAGGCGATCAGATTTTTTATTACTAAATTTTGATATCAGTAGGTCGAAAAGTGACTTTGCAAAAAATCAGCACTCTACCAGGTACCGGATTGGAGGAAAATGCATTTTCTTGGAAAATATTCCCTGAATAAGCGAGTAGTTGATAAAAAATTCGCATCTTGCGGTTTTCTTTGGCGATCACATATTTTGTTTCTGAATTTTGATATCAGTAGGTCGAAGAGTGACTATCCAAAAAATCAGCACTCTACAAGGTCCCGCATTTCAGAAAATGAATTTTCATGGAGAAGTTTCTTTGGTTAAGCGAGTAGTTAAATTAAAAATTCGCATCTTGCGGATTTCTTAGGCAATCAGATTTCTTGATGCTAAATTATGATACCAGTAGGTCGAAGAGTGACTATGCAAAAAATTAGCAATCTACCAGGTCCGGATTGGAGGAAAATGCATTTTCTTGGAAAAGGTTCCTGGGTTAAGTGAGTAATTAATAAAAAATTCGCATCTTGCAGATTTTTTTGGCGATCACATTTTTTGTTGCTAAATTATATCAGTAGGTCGAAGAGTGACTATGCAACAAATCAGCACTCTACCGGGTCCCGAATTAGAGGAAAATGCATTTTCTTGGATAAGGTTCCCTCGTTAAGCGAGTAGTTGATAAAAAATTCGCATCTTGTGGGTTTCTTTGGCGATCACATTTTTTGTTGTTTAATTATGATATCAGTAGGTCGAAGAGTGACTATGCAAAAAATCAGCACTCTACAAGTTCCCGCATTTGAGAAAAATGAATTTACTTAAGAAGGTTTCCTTGTTAAGCGAGTAGTTGAAATAAAAATTCGCATCTTGCGGGTTTTTTTAGGCGATCAGATTTTTTGTTGCTAAATTATGATATCAATACGTTGAAGAGTGACTATGCAAAAAATCAGCACTCTTTCAGGTCCCAGATTGGATGAAAATGCATTTTCTTGGAAAAGGTTCCTGGGTTAAGTGAGTAATTAACAAAAAATTCGCATCTTGCGGGTTTCTTTGGCGATCACATTTTTTGTTGCTGAATTATGATATCGGTAGGTCGAAGAGGGACTATGCAAAAAATCAGCACTCTACCGGGTCCTGGATTGGAGGAAAATGCATTTTCTTGGAGAAGGTTCCCTGGTTATGCGAGTAGTTGAAATAAAAATTCGCATCTTGCGGATTTCCTAAGCGATCAGATTTTTGTTGCTAAATTATGATATCAGTAGGTCGAAGAGTGACTATGCATAAAATCAGCACTCTAACAGGTCCCGTATTGGAGGAAAATGCATTTTCATGGAGAAGATTCCCTGGTTAAGCGAGTAGTTGAAATAAAAATTCGTATCTCGCGATTTTCTTGAGCAATTACATTTTTTTTGCTCAATTAATATATCAGCAAGTCAAAGATTGACCTTGCAAAAAATCAGCACTCTCCCTGGTTCTGGATTTGATAAAACTGAATTTTCTTGGAGACAATTGCCTCCAGAATGAGCTTTATGCTTATAGTTTAAATAAAAATTCGTGTCCATCTAGTTTTTCGGGCCCATATATTTTTTGTTACTCAATTATTATAACAGTAAGCAGGCGCAGACCCAGCGGGTGGGGGGGGGGGTTGATGGGTAACCCATCCCCCCCCCCGAAAATTTTTTTTATCATTTGAGAAATAGAATTTGAGAGTTTGATGACAATTTTTTTTTTTTTTTTGAAAATAAAAGATGAAAAGTCTGAAAACCCCCTTCGAAATAATTTTTTGGAACTGCCCCTGATATAGACAAACCTAATCACTTCTTTTACTCATAGTTAGCATGGGAATATTTATTCATATTATTTCACTTAACTTGTTACATATTATGAATTTGACTTTTGAATCTTTTTTTTAATGAAGTAAAAAATAATAATCATTTGATTTTTTGTGGGACATTGCTTTCTAGACTTGTTTTCATCTCTAAGATTTTCGGTTGCAGTTTTCAGAATTAGCAATCCAGCTACAACTTTCAAGAGTTGTAACCTGCATGCCAGGGTGACAATTTTACAAACTTGCAATACTTAAAGAAAAACAAATAACACGTACCATGGTACATCTTTTTATTTCAAAAAATTGTGGACTAAAAGAAGCACTCACGCTATTCTACAACTTACGAAAAGTTTGCCAATTATTAAAAAAAAAAATATAAAAATTCTGCAAAACTGTACAATGTTCCATTTAATATAAATTTCAACCGACCACTTACATTTCATTAAATATTCTTTTCAACGGAAAAAGTTATTTAATTTAGAGAGCACTCACAGGTGTTATACATTTTAAAAGCGCAATGTTTTTTTAATATATGTAACTTGGAATCAGGAAAGGAGGTTAACAGTCGTCTGCCGTAAGGGCTATTTTCGATCATCTTTTTTTCGACCCATTCTCTCCAAATACTCAGGTAGCCC
>JAPYZL010134502.1:0-24667 GCA_030522825.1 Platygaster orseoliae
TGCATGGAACTTTTTCTATACTTTTACAGGAATTTTAGAATACACGTATGGATATTTTACTATATGTACGGAAAAAATCTATACGTGATAGAGATATTTCCACTCAGTCATAGAAATTTTTCCATTCAGGTATAGAAAATTTGCATACTTAGAAAATTTTATATACCTATGTATAGAAAAATTACGATCACTTCTTACAGTGCACAATTACTTTCAAGCTGGCAAGTACTAAATTAAAAAGATTCATCTTTATTTGGGTGTATCATTCTTCAAGATATATCCTCTTGATGAAAGAGTCGCTTGCTTGAAAAAAATATTCAACATTAACTAAATGTCAGATAAGATTTCAATTGTATTTATTGACATTTATACGAAAGTTATAACATTTTTAAGTATCCATAGTTTTCCTCTTGTCTCAAAAAAAAAAGTTTGTTTTTTTAATAAAAAATGTCTTGGGCGCATTCAGAACGTATGAAAGATCCCACGTTATTAGCCTTTATGAAACGACCTGAAAATTTCTATCACTCTTTTATTTTTTGAAGACTGCAAATGTACGTAAGAGGGTCAAGAGTCCCCGCAGTGCGCGGACGGCAAATGTTTTAGCTTATCACGTTTGCGCGTTTAATACTTGCTTGGCGCTGGGGACTCTCCCTCGAGAGACATACGAACATTTAATGGTGATTTTTTTCCGCTATATGAGCGTTTTCACTTCGTCGCGATACGACATAACTCGACGAGACTTTTCCCCCATCGAGAATACAAAATAACTTTTCTTGTTCGATCCTGCCGCCGAACGCGATATAACAGGCGTGATCGGATTATTAATGGTCCTCTGAGAAGTAAAAAGAAGAAAAATAGTGTTCTTTTCCAGGTTCTTATGTATAAGAAAATGAAGTTTTGTTGCGCAAAGATAGAGAAAATAAAATATTTGCTTCTGAATTAATTTTTCGAAAGGTTTGTGTCAGATATCTCACACCATCAAGGGATGAAACAAAAAAAAAACAATAATATAAGTTGCGTGCGAACGAACTTCAAGAAATAAATTTTGCATAGCTTTCGACGGATTAACAGTCATTTTGGCGCAAAGTTCTGAGTAATTTATTTGGAAATTTGCAGGGGCGGATCCAGAAAATTATTTTGGAAGGGGTTTTCAGTATTTTTATATTTTTATTGCTAAAAAAAAGGTCATGAAACTATCAAATTTGGTTTCTGAAATAATAAATAACAAACAAAAAATTCGGGGGGGGGGGTGAACCCCCTAAACCCTGGATCCGCGACTGGAATTCAGGGATGATTGATTCTGAAAATGAAAATTTTTCATAGATTTCTATACAGAAAACTAGAGTCTCGTGCTGTGGAATTCAATGTTTCATAGATTTTTAGTATTGCCATAGGTTTTTAGAAAATTATACGCACGTAAGATTTGAGAACTCTATGGACTCTCATTATTATGAACATTTTTGATATTTTTCATTATTATTATAATTGATTTACAAGACTTACATTTTTTCCGTATTTCTGGTATTTTTGAGTATTTCTACATAGATTTCCTGAATTCAATACTTTGGTATTTAATATTGAATATTTGTTTCGTACTGTTATAGATTTTAGAGAAAGCATACTAAAGAGAGTTACATATTTATATTATCTTTTAGTGCATTGATATTTTTTAATTCTCATACACTTGAAAACCGATTTTGTTGGCTCAAACAAACGTTTGATCGTTATTTAACAAACAAAATATTTGTTTCACTTCAAAACATTTCAGTTCGGGCAAACAAATTTTTGCTAATAGTAAAATATTGTTGGTTCAGACAAACAAATTCAGGTCAGCAGAAACATTTATCTTTTTGACTGAACCGAAATTTTTAAAATTATAATAAAATTTGTATGTCTCAACTAAATATTTATTCAAGAGAATCAAATACTTTATTTTCAAACAACGACTAAATGTTTCTTTGAGCCAACTGAATCGATTTTTCAGTGTAAAATTATGTATGATTTTTACAATTTGTATATTTCTAGAATTGTTAAGATTTATGTTTAGATATGTGTACAATTCCACGCTCCAGATTAAAAAATTTAATAAATTTTGAGTTGATTTATATATTTTTCATATACAGGGTGGACCAGTTTAAACGGATAATATTTTAACGAAATTTTTTTCATATTTTTCTGAATCGAAAAGTCCTCTGCCACTTTTCACAAAACTCAAAAACAAAAAAGTTATTCAAGTTCGAAATTTAAACAATAAATGTACATTTTCGAAGAATGGGGATAAAAACCGCAAACCAAACTTGACCCAAATTTTCTTCATATTTTTCTGCGTAAAAAAGTCTTTTACCACTTTTTAAAAAACTCAAAATCAAAAAAGATATTCGAGTTTGAAATCTAAGAAATCTGATTGGTCGAAACTACTAACTCGAATATCTTTTTTGATTTTGAGTTTTTTAAAAAGTGGAAAAGGATTTTTTTACTCAGAAAAATATGAAGACAATTTGGGTAGAGTTTGGTACGTGGTTTTGATTTCTACTCTTCGTAAAAGCGCGTTTATTGTTTAAATTTTAAACTTGAATAAGTTTTTTGTTTTTGAGTTTCGTGAAAAGTGGCAGAGGACTTTTCGATTCAGAAAAATATGAAAAAAATTGATTAACATACTATTCGTTTAAACTGGACCACTCTGTATAATTGTAAGTTTACTCAGACTTCTACGATTTTAAGAATTGTCAGTACTTACAGTATTTTATTTGCACTTCTTCTGTATTTTATTAATTCAAAGAACATTCTGACATTTTAAAAATTTTCATATTGATTTCCAGAATTAAATAATTTTGATGAAAATATCATTTACATAACTTTGGAATATATTACCGTTTTCAGTATGTTCACAAATCATTGTATTCTCAGCATTGATAAAATTTTAAATTTTTTATATTTTTATAAATAGATAAACAGATTGCATAATGTGATGCTTCAGACATTGAAGTTTTGTAAAATTTTAGTATTGAATGAATTTTTCAAAAAAATTTAGTTCTCAGCGCATTTCTGAAACTTTAAGTATTTATCCAATTTGTACAGTCACGTACAAACTACAGATTTTTTTATGTTTCATTCATATTTACAATTTCAAATTGTAAGATTTGATGTTCTAAGATTCAAGGCTTAAAGATTTTCGTTACTTTATCAACTCATGACAAAATTAAATCAAAAATAAATTTGTATTCTGATTTCGTATATTAGTTTCATTTTTAGAAATCTCTTGTTTTTATCGACTTTAGTAGAATCTTGTACCCTTTAAAGATGTAAAGTGTAGTAAAAATATTTTTTAAGATTCTTTAATTCAAAACAGCAAAGTTTAATAGATTGTCATAATTGATGTGCAATTTTTACAACTGAATATTTTAGATAATTGTCATAATAAAACTGCCAACGTATAAAAATTCTTATCTTGTCGGCAACAAAAAATCAACTTATTCTTCCCTTGATTTTTTCAAAAAGAATGTTACTGTCAGATCCAACAAAAATCATTCACGATGACAAAAAATCTTCTACGCCACCATACGGAAAAAGTCTCATTTTCCTCCGCAGAGATCAAGGAAAAATCGCATTTCTTACGCTTTTTCTGCCTCGCAATCATATTTTCGGTAACCTTGAGCAAAAAGTATCATGCACAACGGTTTTCTAGTCTCTAACTCACAATATTCTCTTCTACTTATAACAGTAAAAAAATCATTTCGTGGACCACTCATAACTCGGATGCACTCGATTGAACGAAAATTCATTTCAATGCCAATTTCTACAAAACATTGAAATCCCCTCCCCCCACCACTTTTTTCCTTCTAGCACAGCTGACTTTTTCCGCGACTTATTCCTTTATCGTTGATGAAAACAAGGCAACAAAAACCACAATCGAGGCGTGCCTAGAACCAAGCTGGGAAGGAAATTGAGCGTTCCAGCGTAATAATAACGTGTGTACACTGAAAGGAATGAAATTCTTAAACTTTCCCTTCCTCCTCCCTCTTGTGTGTCGAAAAGTCGCATTCCGCTACTTTCCTCTTGCCGCTTTCCTCCCAAGGGGGATCCGATATTAATTCCCATAAATTTTCTTCCATCGAGTCTGAATACCCGATGTTTCTTTTCCTCGTCCAGCCCGGCGCACTGTTTGGCTTTTATTCCGAGTATGCAAAGAACGTCATTCTTTTCCCCCGGATTGTGCAATATTCAATGGTCTAGCTTGAGGAAAGAAATCTTAATTAGCCAAATACGAAAAGTAGGAACGCAAAAAATGGGGCTCATACGAAAATCAGAGACGGAATGGACTGAATGCCTTTAATGTTACGCGAAAAGAGGGCCTATTCAGGAATCCGAGAAAGGGGTGGAAAGCCGCAATGGAAAGCAAGAAAGAGAAAAGACCGAGGACGGGGACGACTCAATTTTTCGTGTTTGCCTAGCGTGATGGTTGTGGCTGATTGCACCAACTGCACTTACTTCGCGATTCCCTTTCGGCCCTCGTTTGCGGCGCACTTTATCACGCCTCAACGTTGCTGCTTCAAACTTCCTGCAAACGGAATTTCTGACCTTTTGCATATCGCTTCGCACTCAAAGAAAACATCTTTTCTGAATTGAACTTTTTTCGAAAGTAGATCAAGAGCACGTTTGAATTTTTCGCCGATATTGGATGATTTTATCAGCACCCTTGAAGTAGAAAAATGAGCAAGAATTCGATGTAGTTTGAAATAAGTGATTCAGTGCTATTTAAAAATTGTTTGAGATGTGTATGAGTTTCTATACAGATTTTTAGGATTTGATATTCAGGGATTCGAAATTTCGTAGGTGACTTGTATTTTTAAATATTTTTTTAAAAAATTATATCGAAATAAAATTCAGGTAAGTAAGTAATAATTTAGAAGATTTATACTGTTTTTGTTTTTTTAATTTTCACACGTTAGAAACCTTCCAAGAATTTCTATAGATTTCTAGTAATTTCATTGACCGTCATGACTCCTAGAATTTCATACTCAGAAATAAAAGTTTCAAGGATTTTTGGTATTGATTTTATTAGATTTCGTGAACAACTGTACTTCCCTATTTTTTTTTGTAGTTCTGAGATTTCTTGTACTTGCAGCATTTTTCGTATATTTTCACTATTTTAGCAATTTAAAATTTAATTTTTTGATAATTTTAATCATTTTTATATTTTTCATTTAGAATTTTTATTATTATTCATAGTTAATGATATCGCAGTTTAATAGTGGATGATTTTATTCCCACGAAGTAGAAAAATAAGGAAAAATTCGATTTACATAATTTAAAGTGAACATTTTAATAGCTTATAAAAACTTTTTCGGGATGTTTATGAATTTGTGTAAAGATCCGTAGCATTTAATATTCAGATATTCAAAATTCTGTAGATGTCTAGTATTTTTGTAGATTTTGTAAAAAATTACATTTGAATAAACTTCAGGTTGATTGATTTCGAGGATATATACATTTTTTTCACCTATATAAGTTACTGGAATTTGAAAAAAATTTTTTTGATTTCTAGTATTTTCATTGTTGGTTATTCTACTCTTAGAATTCAATTCGAAAATATAAAAGTTTCAGATATATTTGGTATTTCTTTCATTAGATTTCGTAAAAAACAGTACTTTCATGAATTTTTTGTAGTTTATGGATTTTTTTGTACTTGTAGAATTTTCCGTATATTTTCAGTAAACTTGGCAATTTAAAGCATTTATTTATGTTTTTTTAGAATTCTTTGTCGTTGAAAAGAACTATATTATCTATAATTCATAATTTTATGAATTTTTATTGTTTTCATACGTCTTTAAAAAAATTATGTTTACCTTTATTTCTTACATTTTGCATATTTCCAATTTTTTTTTTATCTCATTTTGTACGTTTTAATAAATGACCGAAAACATAAACTTTTTTTTTAAAGAATAATTTAAAAAAAAATTTTTTTAATATTCATTATAGCTCTTCATATATTAAATTCTATGTTTTTCTGGATTTTTCTGATTGATGGAAAACCTTTTTATCCATTTTGTAAGTTTTCTGATGAAGACTTGGTTGAGGTCTAAATTTTAAATAACCCAATAAATTTTTGAATGAAAAAGTCATGGCTTCGAGTAATCATTTAGTGTGTTATAATTGCTTATTAAGCATTTGAAGAATGAAAACTTATCGAATTACATTTTGTTCCAAGAAAATCTGACGAAAAATCGAGTGATAATTCGATAAAACGACATTTTATCATACTCAGGCAAAATTTTTCATAATTTTTATAAGTATTTTCAAAGGCTTTTAGTTTTCGAATCGAATTATAGAGAATGATATTCGAGAATAGGAGCGAAATCGGGGATTTCAGGGGCATTTGGTGTGTACGTTGCACACTCGAATGGGCCGCCCGTAAGCCGATGCAAGGTATTTAGTATACAAGATGCGGGGATCGCCGCACCAGGGCGGTCGCCCGTCGTTCACCTGCCACCATTTCAATGTGCGGGCATTCTTTATATACGAGCCTCTTTCACTCACTATTTACTGCATTTTTCTTCTTATGTTTCAACACTTCAGCTCACTTCAGCGCCAGCATAAAATCTGTGGTAGTTTTTGATTTCCTATGGCGGAGATATCTGGTATTCGGAGCTCAACACTCATGCAATTTATGTATTACAAACAATTAATAAAATCATTATTACTGTAATGACTGCGAAAGAGATTATAGATATCAGAAAAGAGTATTATATTATCACAGATATGTAGTATATTATTAGTCATCTGGAAGATAATCGATCAATTATATTTTAGCTTCTGTGGAACTTGGATATATCATAAACTATTTTTTTCCTATCTTTGTACAATAACATGTATCTCCTGATAAAAAATCCCGTAATATGTAGTTTTTAAAAAAATTGTCTAACCTCAAAAAAATCAATGTTGCACGTTCCTGAATATTCTGAAGAAATCGTCAGAAAAAGACTTATATGTTTTCCAATTGAATGAAATTCAATAATGATTAAAAACGCGAAGTTCATACACTGCGATGCGCAAGCCTTGCCGTACCCTAATAATCGGTAAACAAATACGATGGCAGTTGGTAGGATTAAAATCAACGTTGCACTTTGGCATGAAAAGATCATCGACGAGAAAGTCCGGCCGACGATTCTATGGAGAAAGGCTTCTTGCAGAGCGCATTCTGTGGGTTTCCCCTTGTCTCCATCGACCAGCAGGTATTTTCCGTTCTCGCGCAGGATATGTATTAAAAATTGAAGATAAGACGATCACCGATCAATAGAATTGAATATTTTGTCATGACAATTACGTATTCTTACTTCATTGTTTTATTATTATTATTATTATTATTATTATTATTATTATTATTATTATTATTATTATTATTATTATTATTATCATCATTATTATTATTATTATTATTATTAATTATTATTATTATTATTATTATTATTATTATTATTATTATTATTATTATTATTATTATTATTATTATTATTATTATTATTATACAGGGTGGTCCAGTTTGACTGGATAATATTTTAACCTAATTTTTTTCATATTTGTCTGAATCGAAAATTCCTCAGCCACTTTTCGTAAAACTCAAAAACAAAAAAGTTATTCAAGTTTGAAATTTAAACAATAAATGCACTTCTTCGAAGAATGGGGATAAAAACCGCAAACCAAACTTTACCCAAATTTTCTTTATATTTTTCTGAGTAAAAAAGTCCTTTGCCACTTTTAAAGAAAATCAAAATCTAAAAAGATATTCGACTTTGAAATCTAAGAAATATGATTGGTCGAAACTACTAACTCGAGTATCTTTTTTGATTTTGAGTTTTTTAAAAAATGGCAAAAGACTTTTTTACTCAGAAAAATATGAAGAAAATTTGGGTAAAGTTTGGTACGTGGTTTTTATTCCCACTCCTCGTAAAAGCACGTTTATGGTTTAAATTTCAAACTTGAATAATTTTTTTGTTTTTGAGTTTTGTGAAAAGTGGCAGAAAACTTTTCGATTCAGAAAAAAATGAAAAAAATTTGATTAATAATTATCCGGTCAAACTGGACCCCCCTGTATAATATATTATAATATACATGACACGCTCAGAGGAAAAATGCAATAAGGATATAAAATATGAAGATTCACATAAGTTTGTCTCTCACTTGTTGCATTTTTCCTCTGAGCGTGTCATATTATTTCGTTATCAAATATTTAGATTTCAGTTTTCAAAGTTATCGAAACTCTGCATTCGAATTAATTAAAAAAAAAATATATTTCTGAAATAAAATACTAAATATTAAAGTTTGGCTAAAGAAACAGGAAACATAAATCTTGCGAAAAATTCCTTAGAACACGGTGATTGAATAAACGAAAATGAATCTACGAAAATACTAAAATATCGAAAAATTTTACACGTAATTCATCGAAAATCCTTACAATTATTTTGAAAATCAATGAAAATACCAGAAAATGATAGAAGTGTTCTAAGATGTAAAAAAAACTCAAAGTACTGCAAACCTGCATTAAAGAAAATTTTTTTTTAAATAATGAATGAAAATATTTTAATACTCTGAACTTGATAATTTAGGATTTCTTTAAACATTTTATTTCATTTAAAAATATCATGTAGAATTTTCATTTCTTAGGAATTATTTTAGATTGAAAAATCCATTGAAAATCTAGAAATCTAATAAATACCAGGATATACCTCAAAATATTACGAGTAACGAAAATACGAAAATTCTTGGAGTCTATGAAATACTTATAACTTGTAAATTATTTTATAAAAAAATCTGTCAAAGTATTGAAATTCTTAGGAACTCTGACCCCTAGAGCACCATACTCAGAAAATATATAGAGCAATAAATAAAAATGATAAAATCTTTTACCACACTAAGTCTTCGAATTTTTTTTGCCTAATTATTCCCCTGTTTATATAAAATGTCTAAAAAATACGACTTATAATACGTTCTTTGATAATTGCGCATGTTAAAAATTATTTGCAATTATGCGCGTTGTTTAATAGCATCTCCTAGTTATTACACAATAATTAACATCACCTTGAGAAAATAATCTTCAAAAATAACTCTATTTTTACAGTTGTCCACCAATGTTTGTTGTAAAATAATGAAACTCCTTCCCAATGTAGACTTGATTGTATAAAGAACGCGAGAAGCTTAATAATTAAGGGATGGGTCCAGCGTCTCGATTTCTCGGAGCGAAGAATAATTTCGAAAAGGGTTTGATACGGGGTTAACTGCTTCGTGGCAGAATGGACGCGTAATTGTGTCAAAGTGAGTTCGCGAAATTTCAATCAGAGCCTATGCCCGAAACCCTCGGCGGAAAAGCATCGAGGCATCGCATATTTGCTCTCAAGTATAACCGGTTCAAGACCTCCACCCCTTGAATCTCGCAGAAGGCTTTTCCAAGTCTTTGAATCGCTCGCTCTCTCGGCCTGTCGCCTTGCCGCAGTTATTAATATTTGCCGACATTTACCAGAAGGGTGCGTTCTCGCTCAGCTAACCCTTTAATTCCGCATCTACGACAATGAAACACGTTCTTGGGATCGACGTTTCTCCGATCCTCGATGGACCTTCAAGTTATAATTGTTTTATGGACGCCATAAAATTAATTGAATTGGAATCATTTTATGAATAGAACATTTTGAATTAACGTCCATTTTACATTCATTCGATTCAACTCGTGGCATGACATTCAAAATAAACCCACGTTCCACCCACGATACAATCTACCCATAAATCAAACAACACATCATTCAAAACACTCATCATCCAATTTCCAAGAATGCAAGCTTTGTTTTTGATCGATCGCAACAGCCGAAAAGAGCAAATACGAATTCCAGTTCGCGATAACGTCAGAAGCCTCGGATTAAAGGAGAATTTAGTGCCGGCTGACGTTGCACCTGTGGATACCGTACATGTACGAAATTCGGTAATGGTGACGGAGATATGAATAGTGTTGATAGATACAACGTGCCGAGTGTGTTTATTACTCGTGAGAATTTATGGCATAACTGCCGAATTCATTTTCAGCTGACGGAAAAAGGGCGTGGAACGGACGAAGAGCCAAGACTTAATTTCCCAAGTAACGATCGCACGTTGTGGGTTACACACTCAATTTGGTGTCATATTTAGTCAAATATTGATGAATGAAAATATCATTCGATTTTGAAAAAAAATTTCGTGAAGTATTCACAAGATTTCGTAGCGTTTTATATAGTGTTTTTGATATGAAAAAATACCATAAAAAAAGGATCTCTGAAATTTACTTCCTTATGATTTACAGTCCGCGCGAGTAACAAGCCTCGCGCGTGCTGTTTAATAACACACAGTGGTAGGTACAACGTGTGGGCACACAGTAGCCGCTTTTAAACGGCCATGGCGTGAATAGAGAAGGACACAAAGAAGGAGGCGAAAGCAAGAAGAAAAGTGCCCGTTCGGCCGGGAGCATAAAACTCGAATGACGTTTTACAAAGGGTCTATGAAGCGCGGGGCGATGTTGATGACTAGCGGATAGGCGGTGGCCGGCGCAATTTCATGGCGCGCCGCAGTCAGCGGCGACGCTCGCGTTACGATTTTTACGACGTGCTCTTTACAACCGACAAAATGTAGTTTTTCCTTATGTCTGCAGTCTGGGGGACAAGAGCGAGATAGAAAAAGCAAGAAAAATGCTAAAAGTGAAAAATGTTTTGCACTGTTGTATTAAAGAAGGTACATAATTTCTCGTAAAAAAACTGTTGATTTTGATAAAAACTCGTGTGTATTCGAAATACAAATATAAAATTGAACGAAGAATTTTGGAAGACTATTGCAATAAAACAGGTTCACTGATTAACCCAGCCCGCCGATCTCAGGGATGACGGCTGGACCGTAAGTTAAACGTCTTTACGCGTCGAGCGTTGAAGAACGGAAGCTCGCCAATATAAATTTCAAGATTCAATTTGGGTTCGCTGAAAGGTGTCTTTTGAGACTTGAGCTCACCGCCGACCTTTCACATACAGCACGAAAATTATTGATTATGAATATTTTAAATTTACGTAACTCAGGTGATTGAGGATACAAAGTTTTCTTTTTTGAATGCTTGTTAGAAGTGAAAGAGGATGTTGTGACCTGGAGGCAGAAAGAAGTTCCTCAAGGAATTCTAAAGTGGGTTGTATACATTCGGTTTTTTCATTCATGAAAAAATAATACGTAATAATTTATGCTCACTATTCGTTGAATGTTATTATTGTAGAAATTCTTTACATAAAATCAATCAATATTTGAACTCTAGTGTATCGAGTTCTAAGAATCTAAACGACAAACTAAAAATTTTCAAATCCTCTTCCGAAAATTATTTAAGCGAACGCCCTTGATTCAAATAAAATCTGAAAAATGTTATCCACGAAAAACCCTACGTTGATTATCATCGCATAAACAGGGTGAATCGTGGAGTGAAAAAGCTTTGGAAGGGGAAAACGCCCGCTACGAAACGACAACGCAATGCGGCAGTTGCATCGGTTCGAGGTAATTAAGTTTGAGTGCACTCTGCCCGCCGCAGTGGGTAGCTCAGTTATCAGTGGACACCCTGCACACAATAGCTATCACAGCAGCATCAAACATAACGCATCAATTAATGTGAACAATAACCCTGGCCGTGAGAGAGCCAGCGCGGCCCAATAAAATCCGTCCCTATATGCAAACGTTTACGTGGAGACAATTTATGTTGCACACCCTTACTTGCAATGATATTACATGCAATTTTCTAATAACCGCTAGTTTTTTTTTAAGATAAATTTTTCTCATTCGTCCTATTTACTAAATAAAATACGATTCTTGCAAAAGGTAAGAATTTCTCAAAGTAATTATTTTTATTGAACTCTATTCAAACGTGCACATAGTATATGCTACAGTGGTTAAATTTTTTTTGTTAAAAAAAAAGAAAAGGTTTGCCCTGAAGGGTATTCATACATCGAATGTCCCTTCTGGCGTATTCAAAACGCGCATCTTGAGGAATGCGGCAATCGACTATCACGGTCCTGTGCATACATCGATACCACCGTGGCTGAAGCCCACGTTCTTACGTAAATGCACGTGTGGACATGAACTAACGGCTTTGCAGTATAATAATCGTGCTTTGAATATTAGAGGCAATATTGCATAGGGAGAATAATGCTCTTCCTATGTTTATTATCTTCTATTATATCTTGAAATTATGTATTGTGCACAGACACGGAGACAGAGGGAGGTTTCGGGGGTTATAATCACTCCCAAAATAAAGGTCAAATTGATTATCATCAAAATAAAATTAAAAATAGGAATAATTATCTCTGAAATCAATGAAACGCCTTGACTTTACGTAAATAATTATAAAAATGAATTAATTATAAAAAATAAGAAAAAGAAATAATGATGATGAGTGATAATGATAACGTACTTACTGAAATTTAAAGGACGTAAGAAATAGTTTCCTGTTAGTTCTCAAATTTAGATATAATTCACAATTCGTAACTTTAATAACTAAAAAATAATAGTAAACCTGGTTTTAGAAGAATTATATTTACAAATTTTCAGCTAGTATAATGTACAAAAAAGAAATTTCAGAAATTTTACTGACCCAGTAAAAAAAAAAGAGTTTATAAAAGTGTAGGAAATTCAAGAAACTTTTAACTCTCGAGCTTCGAAATCTAGTGATGTAGACTGAAAGTCATAAAACTACCGAAAAGTAATTCTAAACATAAACAAACTGAAGAAATACTTAAAGCTATAAAACATTATAATAATAATGATAATAATAATAATAATAATAATAATAATAATAATAATAATAATAATAATAATAATAATAATAATAATAATAATAATAATAATAATAGAAGAATAAGAATAATAATAATGATCATAATCATAATAATTAGTATAGAATGCTATGAAAAAATTTTTTTCGAAAAATCTTAACAAACACGTACGATGTATAAAACTTTGAATTCGAGACCATTGATAATTGAATAAGTTTTTGAAATCTTAAGAATTCTTTAAAACGCTAAAAAATTATATACAAGTACGAAAATATAAAGTATCCGTGAGATTTGAAACCTTGGTAGATCTAATTTTCCAAATATCTCTAGGAATACTGAAAATCTATTGAAGTAAGAATTTTAACACGCAAATTCTAGAAATCCGTGTAGAAATCCACAAAAGAATTAAAAATCTAAAAATACTCCAAACTCTATATCATTGTGAATTTTAAGACCTAAGCATTAAACTTTGGCAATCAGTAAAGTAAATCACAAAATTCTAAAAAATCAATAATAAAACCAAAAAATATTACAAAATTATAAGAAAAGCACAAAGTACGGAAATTTCGGAAATTCCTGGAATACTGAAAATATACATTTCTTCTGAGATTTTCTGATTTTAAAGTATTTTTCACATTTCCTCATCGTTTTTACAACTTGAAGGGTTTTCTGATATTATCAATATCTATATAGCTTTCTGGAACTCGATGCTTCTCAAATCGAAGTGTTGTAAAAATTTAAGTATTCTTGAATATTTTCGAAAAAATAACACCGAATCATATTTTTTCTAAACATTTTACTCGTTTTCATTTCTTCTGCCTACACTATTGATTGTATACCAATATTTTGCATCTTTCAAAAGTTTCAAGTTTGAAATTTCGACTTTGCACAAAAAAAAACTAATTTCTCACACATGGTGATTTTCTTGCAGCTATAAGTATATTCGGTAGATTTCAATTTGTTAGAGCATATATAAAAGCAAGAATATACTTTTAAAAAATTGAGAAGAGAATGTTCAGCTTGAAAAATATTGTAATACTATATCATCATTCTATTTTCAGGACTTTTCTGATAAATTCATCAGGCCAAAAACTTTATCGAAATCTACATTACAGATTCTGAACTTTCGAATAAGTCATCACGTATAAGTACCTCCTGAATAATTAAAAAGAATTGCATAAATCAAAGGAAAAAGTAGGGACGAAAAGGCGTCGAAATAAGTTGGTGAAATGGCTTCGGTCGATAAATGCTTATCTGCTGAAACGTATCTCGACGGCCTTAAAGTAATGAACTCGTATGTAACAAGATGTTATAAACACTCACGTAAAACTGCGACACACACATCGACACGTTCATAATAATCGAGGTCGCGGGGTTGTAGAAGGGACTTCTAAACTGTAATTGCATTAGTTGCGGTGATATTTTGGGCTCAGGTGCCTTCTCAGCCACTCGGATCGTTAACAGTGCCCATTATCGTCGCAAGCTTGAATCGTCAAATATAGGCGCACTCTAAAAATATAGAGTTTGATATTCTAGGACCTTGAGAGCATATTATTTCTCACTGGAACCGGGGAAAGAAGAGAGTTGTTTGAAATTTGATAAGTGTTTATCTCTTTTGAACAGGGAAGGAGGAACGCGATTTTTTTGGGAAGGTATACGATTGAGATTCAACAACGAGGAAGAGAAAGAGATTAAAATATCAAAATTCTTCGAGAAATGTACGATGTGATTATTTCTGTTTTTGAACAAATTGAAAAAATTATCGAAATTGCAGAAAATTTGAATGAGTCAAACAGACTTTGAGAACTTTCAAGTTATTGAATAACGTCAGCAACTTATAAAATTTTTCATAATTGAGAAATTCGAGAATTACGTGGTGTTACAGAGGGAGTCAACAAATTTTGAAGAATGTTGAACAAATTTTACTGAACGTAAAACTGCCAAAAATTGAAATTTTTGAGAATTGACAAATATTTCATTGGGCAGAGATTTTCGATAATTTTAAACTCTATCAAAAATCGAGGAATATTAAAAACTGAGAATTCAGGAAAATTATTTAAAATTTTTTAAATTGTAAATTTTCTAAACAATTTCGTATATTGCGAAAAATTTTGAGAGTTCACTATAATTTTAGAAACTGTGTAATATACCCATAATTATTGTAAAAAATGAAAAATTTTGATAGAGTCTACAAGAAAAAAAAACTAACCAACAAAAAAACGAAAATTGAATTCAAAAAAAAAATCGCATATTGATAATCACTATGAATAAAAAAGAAAAATTTTGAATATTTTAGAAAATGTTGATGAAATGTCTATGTTATGGGAAAACTTTTGTAATTCCGAAAAAATGTAAGAAACTGTAAAATGTCTTTATAATTTTTAAATTGAATTGAATATTGTATAGTACAGATTTCATGGATAACTTTTCATATTTCAGTTAAAATCGTTGAATTTTTGAATTTTCTATAAATTAAATAACAATACAAAATCTTGAACTCTTGGAATGTTATTGAAATACAAAAAGTTTGTAAAATATGAGAAAATATTGATGAATTTTTTCATTGTGGGAAAACTTCGAGAATTTCATGTGAAAAAATTTTAAATTGTAAATTGTTTTACCGTGCCTAAATTATCGATTATGCTGAAAATTTCGATCTGTATCTAAAAATTATAAAAGTTTATGTAAATATAAGGAATTCAATAATTGTCACAATTTAATAATTTCTGATTATTTTGTAAATAGTATACATAAAATTTCCCAAAACTGTAAAACTCCGAAAACTGTGTTATATTCGTAAGATTTCATAATTTGAAAAAAGTTAAATCATACGAAGAGCGTCAATGGTTTTTAAAAATTTACAACAATATCTTTGAATTTATTGTATTTCCAAAATTTAAAAACACTAGAGAATACAAAGATTATCAACAAATTTAAAAAACTTTCAAAATTCGTTTAACCCTCACATGACTGAGCTCTATTTTATAAATCCGCGACTGAGGTTCTACTTTTTGTTGATATTGAATGAGTCATCTATTTCCAGGAATTTTTTTAATTTTTATACATAAATATGCGTGAGCTTGCATCAATTTTTATGAAAATTTCGTTGTAAATGTAACAATAATTCAAAAAAAGTTATTGTTAAAAAAAAGGTCATGGGCCTTGAAGACCCATCTCATGCATGTGAGGGTTAATATAAGGGAAAATTGATAATTTTTTTTAATTTTAAAAAACTTTAAAAATTTAGTGAAAAAACAGAATCCCAGTATACTGGGGTTAGACCCCTCTTATACCTCATGAAATAGTCAAAAACGACTATTAGATTAGTAAAAAAATTTTGATTAAGAAAATAGTAAAGTAGCGTTACTATGAAATAGTAAAAATGCATGACTATTTGGAATGGGTGAAAAATTCAACTAATTCGATGTCAAATTATTATTAATAGCATAGTCAAATCTCCAAATATGACTATTTTGTTAGTGACAACACGTGTTACTATTTCGAATAGTAAAAATTTGACTAATTTGAGCTGAGAGAGCAGCCTAGATTTGTGTGGTTATTTCTTTCACCCAGACTCCTCCACCTGATAAATTTCAAAAATGTTCTCAACAACAGAATGTTTGCATTGTATCTCCACATTCTCCGGAGAAGAACGTTCTTCCCTCACTCTTGCAAAAAGAGAGTAAAACAATTCACGACTCCTGAAACTCTAAACTAAGATTTTACTTTCTGTCACAAAAATCATGGTCTGACCAGTTTCGGTTACGACTACTTTCGCTCTGTCGTTATTATTCTATATCGTTGCGAGCGCGTCTAAATCCTCGGAGGGTTTCGCCTTGCCCGAAGGTGCAGATAGGGTTAAGGCACTCGAGTCTTGCTCTTAGCGGTAGTCCTGTTTGGCGGCTGTGGTTACTGTAATTACGGAAGGATCCCTTCGGCGTCTTGAGCTGAAACCAGGAACGTCTTACGTACGTCGTCTTACATTCTCATCCGACTCGAGGAGGAGTTACCGCACAATTTTCGCCCCTCGATGTAGAAATTGGTCGAATACCATTATTGCCCGCTTTTCCTTTTCAACCCGCTTGTCATGGTTCCATCATCTCGAGATGAAATTTTCCTCACATGTATAATGCACGTTTCATGTGAATTTCTGAATTCTCGGAGAAGATAACAAATCGTAGAATTCAATGTATGAGACCCGATTGATCACCAGAGTACAAATCTGCATTTCTTGATGTCTTTCAATGAAATAAACACAAATCAACATAACAGCATAATTTTTTGTTGAGCATGCGATGACAGCTAGTATTGCATAAACTCCAAAATAACTGCCGACCAATTCCACATTCATGTCCTGTAGAACCATCATTCCAATTAACTTTCGTTACGGAACTTCATCCTACATTCAAATTTGCAGGTTGCCAATTATCAACGTGTATAACACTAAATGCCAACACATTCTCACCACCCGTTGGGCCACAAATTGTTAATGGCCCGTGTCTGGTAACGATTATGTTTCGACTGTAATCATTGAACCGATTGTCGCCGATCGTCACTGCAATAAATTTTGATAGACGCTGCAGGGGCGCGATGATGATGACTATGCAAGCGTAATTGCTTGATTCCTAACCGCGCGAATTCTTAAAATCCCGTGTAAACCGCATCGTATCTATTTTTCACCGCTCAAGACAAAGTGCTTTTGAAAATAAAAACAACCTCGATGATCGTGATTCTCGCATGTAATTACTGTGGGAAAAAGGGCAGAAGAGAAAGTGCCAATAAGGGACGGATGCATTATGCAGCTAACCGTTGGACTTTTTCTCCTCCATTTTACGATCCTGCAGATCCTACAGTATTTCTCTCTGCAGACTTTCTAATTACACATTTTCGAAATTACCCTTATATTTTATTTTAGGAGCATCACTCACAATTTTTAAGGAAATTTGGTTTTAAGAGATTCTGAATTTGCAATTATTTACTTTAATAATATTGAGAGTTTGATAGTGTTTTTTCTGAACGAATTTTGATTCATAGTAAAAAAATATAGAAATCAGCAAATAATAGATACTGTATTATGAGAAATCTATTCAAGTACTGAAAATTGTTAAAATTTTCTTTACTGCAGTAATATATTCTAGAAATCGATAGAAAGATCTAGAGAAAGGCAAAATTAATCTATTTAGATACTGGTTGACTGAGTCAGCAGGATAAAGTTTTTTATTATATAGAGGTAACGTGAGTCGCAAATAGAATCAGTTTATTTTTTGTTCACTTTGCGGAGGTGTTGGGTTCACAAAAGTAAAAATTGTATGGATTCAGTGATTCAGAACAGCATAGATGATCGCATAAACACGACCCGGTGACAAAGGGGACTCCTTGAGCATAACTACGGAACAAAGGGGTAAATCTAGTCCGTGTCACTGTGCGTATGTACGCGTACATAACGCCGCGTCCGGTCAAAGACTCTTTCGCCCTGTCTCGCTAACGCGTAGCATGGGGGACAGAAAGTAGAAACTACCCTCGCTTCAAAGAGAGCCACGATATATTCTCGCACTCTGGGGGACGTCGTTGTTAATGTGAACTCTTAACCCTTCTCTCACTGCGTCCTTTTTTCCTCAAATGCCAATGTACATTTTCCAGTCAACGCAAGGATTTCACAAAGTGTGAGTTATTTGAAGGATAGTCTATCATTTTTATGTTGCATTAAGGTTTTTTTGTTAAGGACGTTGTTAAGAAATTTTTCGTGGGGGAGGGGGTGAACTGGAATTTCGAAAGAGTCATTGGTATTTATGTTCCAATGTATTATAGGATTTTGAAAGGTAAATCGTGCCGCTTCAGTTTCAACTTATGGAATATATTGTTTGTCTTAGGGAAGTATAGTTTCTCTTTTTTTAATTCTTAGTAACAACATTCTATATTTATAACGTTTGAGGCATTTTATTGTATATGGTTGGAGTTGTAAAAAATTTTATAGAATTTATTACTTAAGAATTCATTGTTTTAAAGATTTTAGTATGAAACACTACTAACTTATCTCGTATATTTAAAAAAACTTAGTTGATTTCTCAAAAAAAGTAGTTTTTTTTAGGATTAAAAATTTTACTTATTCTCTTTATTGAAAGTATTTTTGTGTTTTTCTGTATGTACAGAATATAAACAACCTCAAGTTTTTTTAACTTTCTTGTATAGTAAATTTTTTTTATTTAAAACGAAAAATCTTATTATTTGATAGTTTTTTTGTATTTTTAGAATTTCTTCTTATTATCCAATTTTGTAAAATCCTTTAGTATAATGTTATACATTTTTGGAGTGCATGCTCTTGAGTTTAGAGTTGCAAAGGCTTTTTAGTATTATATCAAGTTTTTTATTTAACAGTTTCTCTGTTGTCTGCTAGTATTTCACAGATTTCTTGTAATATTCGTTTTTTTTTTGTATGTACACAATCGGGAGTGTTTTCAAGTATTTTTATCATTTTTGACTCATACTTTCCGAATTCGATGCTAAAATTAAAAAAAAAATAGATTAGCGTAAATTTAGGTTTTTTTTCGAGAAAAATGACTCGTAGATTCAAAGTATTTAATACATTATAACCTATAAATATTTATTTTTTCGTATCTTTGAAGTGATGTAAGATTTTCTAGTATTGCGAATTCATTGATACATTTCTCCATAAATATGGAGGATTCAACTCTCTTGAATTCCAATTTTTATACATTTTTAGTATATTATTAAATTTTTCAGATAACGTTTTCTATAGACATTTGTAAGCCATAAAAAATTTTGAGCAATTTTGATATTTTACTTGTTGTTTCAGTATGAAGATAGAATTTTTCGTTTTTTTCAGTACTTATTTTCATAGTTCTTTCCATAGCTTTCTTAAAATACTGCTCTAGAATAGGAAATTTTTTTAAACAGATTTTAAGATATTTATGTTCATAATACAATATAATAAAACATAAAATTGTATATGATACATTTCGAATATGCCTAGTAAATTTTGTAATTCTCTGAGTATTTTTGAAATTTTGTAGAATTGTCCAGTATTTTCATTATTCTTGTATTTTCAATAACTTTCACATAAGTTTCTTAAATTTTGTGCTTTATTTTCATCCATCCCCTAACGTTTATGCTCTTCACTCTGCAGAGCTTTCACTCCCAAATCCAGAATTCACAGAATTCCATTGAAATTTCGGAATTTACCTTAACGTGAATTTACGTATCATATTCTATTTCTTGAAACACTTCTTGAACTAAGAAAAAAAGTAATTAATAAACTACTAAATTGAATGATTGAAAAATTCAGATTACGGCAACATATGAAATGAGGTTCTGGGAAACTATCACTGTGTAACTTGCAAGAGAAATAACTTGGAATCGCACTTCGCCGAACAAACGAGAAGTATAGAAGTCCGTGAGGGTGATCGCCCAGCGTGGTCACTTTGTGAACTAATTGTAAGCTGGCTTTGCACAGTGTTTAATTAGGTCTAACCACGGCTACTCACCCAGTGCTCTTTGTCCTCTCCTTCCTCCTTACCCTTGCGTCCTTTTACACCCAGTCGTGGAAAAATGTCTACGCCGATCACGCAGCTTTCAAAGAGACGCACCTGACTAAATCTGTACATACTGGTAGTAATTGCATTCAAGGAATTTTCAAAAACCGTTTACTTCGAAAAAAAATAACAAAAGAATTATTTTCAATATTATTTTTGTTATCAATAAATTTCTAACAATTTTGAATGCTTCCTGTATGAAATACACAGATTCACCTATTAATTACCTAAATTTTATGTATTGTTTTTTGTCATAGAAATGTTTTAAATGAACCATAGAATTTGCATATAAAATGCAAATAAAAAAGTAAGTTGTCACTATTCCCTTTATACCTTAGCATTCTAAAAAATTCATTTTTTTCATGACTTCACCATTCACTCGTAAAGTCACTTAGGAATCACAAATAATTCATTTCAAACACAAGCTATCATGGATAGGAAATTTTTCTTATACTAGTTATAGTTTTGTGTTCACTAGGCATAAGCTACTCTATAAGAAATTCTGTCATCTAGCTTATTGAGAGGAGTGCCTTCGAGCTCGTTGCCTTAGGGCGTTAGCTTACATCTGTAAGTAAGGCGACGCTCTTCGTGGAAGCCGAAGAATGTCATACTCTACGTTCTCCTTCACTTATAAATAAACGACATCAGAGTGAAGCCGAATTGCCGCTTTTGTATGCTCAGAACTTTGTTCTTTCTATAAAAAAAACCTTTTTTGTTCAACTGTTCCACAATACTTCACCTTAATATTTTGAATATAGACGTAGTAAAGTCACAATTAATAATTCAATTAAAAATTGAATAATATAATTATTGAAATCACAAGTAATTTCCGAGTTCTTCCAGAGTCAAGAGCTCATTTTCAGTTTTAACTTCGTTGGTCGTCAGCTTTCTTGATTTAAAAGTAAGTATTTGTTATAAATCATTGGTTTTATTTACCTAGTATTTGATTCAATATTAAAACACAAAAATTGTTATAACTACATATATTTTTTGTCAGAATAAAATTGAAATAACATAGACTTTATAGAGGATTTTCGCTTTCTTCTCACATTTTCATTTGTGTCTATCGATTAAAGCAAAAGAAGTAAAAATAAATACGAGCTTTAAACTAGGGTAATTATACGGCCAACTTTATAAACTTTTTTTTTCTGTTAACAGTTTTTTACATAATGACGTAACCCTCTTCACCAACTTCTCGTAAAAACTGAAAACGACTCTAGGCACGACAAAAATTTCAGCTCGAAAAATTCGCCGAACGTCGAATGGACTTTTCCAGTAACTTTGCTTTGCATATATAATGCAACACGACATGAGTATGCAGTGAACAAAGAGCACGAAGAAATACCACCACTGGAAGTGTTCACGTCTACGCCATTCCGCGTGCATACAAAACTTCATACTTACACGGAACTCCGTTGATCAAGTGCGCCAGGAAATTTCATTGCATGGAATTGGGAATTTAGATGAAATTGCGCAAATTACTCGAGTACCAACTTGCGCTTACTCGCAGTTCGCGGGGTCTTTGTCGCCCGTTGTGTACTCGACACGTGGAAAATATTACGTGAAACGGAGAGGCTGAATTTCATCGTCTATAGACACATTTAATTTTTGATGTAGAGCAAAACTTCATTTTATTTTCTGTTTAATTTTTTTTAACACAATGACGAGACTGGCGGTCGTGTTATTAAATTATACTTTTTTTCGACGAGCTAATTTTCCGAAAGTAATATCTCCGAAAAGTATTGATATGAATAGATTTTCCCTAATTTCACAAAATCTATTTTTATAAATATTTTTTAGCATTGCATTTTTTTCACAAGAAGACTGTGAACAAATAAAAATGTGGGTTTGAAGAAGATAGAACGTTTTTTTTGTAAGATCTGAAAATACTGAACGATTCTAATACTTTTATTGATTTTTTTTTTTTTCGTTAATTATTAATTTTCCTTAATAAACTAAATATAAAAACCTAGAATTTTCTATTCTTCGAATTCTAAATGTAAAAAAAGTAAAGTTTTATCACACGATTCAAAAAGGGGAAAATTTGTTCTACTTATTATTTTAGTCTTCATCCAAACTCCGTAGAAAGTCCTACTCAAAGCTCGTTGAAACGAACGCCCAGGTCGTCAAGGAAAAATTATTTTCATACGATGAACTGTTGGTAAACGTCACTGTCGGAAAGGGTCTTGAAGGGTACAAGGGAAATGACGACATCACGGCTGTTTCCTTTGTGGCAGTTTAGCGTTTCGTGTCGTATTCCGACTCATTGGAAATTGAGGAAAACAGGAGAAATGCAAAGGG
Source organism: Platygaster orseoliae (assembly GCA_030522825.1). Classification (NCBI taxonomy): domain Eukaryota; kingdom Metazoa; phylum Arthropoda; class Insecta; order Hymenoptera; family Platygastridae; genus Platygaster; species Platygaster orseoliae. Next base: position 22,664 of record JAPYZL010134502.1, read on the forward strand.
AAACAAGCGGCTTTGAGATAAAAAGAGGTTTGACCAAGAAAGGTTGCGAGAACGGCTTGTGTCAAAGGTGTCGAACGACAGAACTTGAAATTTCTCGATCGCGCTCCGCTGACTCTGCTTTAGCAATATTCATCTAAAAATGAAAAAAATTCCTTTTTACTTCACCCAAAAACATCTCAAGGTTTTTCTATTCATAGTAGGTGAGAACTGGATTGTTAGATTGAAAAGCCAGTACTGTACAGAGGTCAGGGGGGGGGGGATCCCCAGAGTCCCAATTACACCGACACCCGATCTTGGCATTACCGTCCTGTTAATTCGAGGGGAAAGTTGTGTATAAATCTCGTTGATCGCGCTGCAGAGTTTGTCTTGCAGATGAGAGTCAGAGTCGCATTGCGAAATGTCAGATTCTGCGGTGTCGCGTTGCGACATCCATAACTTTCAATGGCTTTTCCCGAAGTGACACTTCAAATACATCGTTATGGCAGTGGAAGAATTATGGGAAAAAAGATGATTTAATACTGCGGAACGTGTTTTACGATGCGATATCCAAAACCTTTCACAACTGCGCGATATTTTTATTCCGTATTGCATGAAAGTAACTTATCACCAGATATTTCTAGATACATGTATTTGTTTAAGAGAATGGCAAGGGGGGGGGGAGAAATCGCAAATGTTAGTATTATTAGTTCTATAATTTCATTTTAAAATTTCACCGTAATAGAATATTGCATATTATATAGGCTTAAAAAATCAGACATTCGTTATTCTAAATGGAATCAAAACATGTAATTTTAAGTATCTACTGGTATTTACCATATTATTTTTCAAACCTCAGGATAAACTTGTATTTCTATGGTTGGATTCGTGGTTTTCTGAATGATGAGTATTTTCATATTAATTTTAGAATATAGTATCCAGATTGTTTTCGAATTTTATAAACTAGTTATAGTATCTTAAGCTTTACCAGATTTTTTTAATAATAATAAAAATTTCATTCATTGTCTTATATTTTTATAGATTTCTAGAATTTCAATCGATAATTATGAAGATTTCTTGAATTGAATGCTAAAATCAATATAATTTTAAATATTCAAATGAGTCTTCTGTAAAATGTAAAATGTAAAAAGTAATAACTTTTGTAAAATTCATAAATTCATAGTATTCAAAAGTTTTTTATCACTTGTAGTACTTTTCTTTGTTTTTTTTTTCTACTGTTCCTTCTGTCAATTTGTTTAAAAAATTCTTGTTCTCAAGGCTTTTGTATAGTTAGAAATATGATTTTTTTTATAGATTGATAATTAAGATGAATATACCCACGTAAATTTTGATTGTAACAGATATTTCAAGTTTTTTCTGTATATTCATTTGTGTGTAGTGTCTAACAAGTTTTATAGGTTTTTCCATTTTCTCAAAGATTTATTGCATTGTCATGAATTACTATGTAGGATTCAAGATTTAAAACACAAGAATTTAAAATTGAGTGGCGATTATACGTATTATAATAGAGTTAATGACAGATTTTTCGGTATATTTGTACTTAGAACACTCAAAGTTGTTTTTTGTATTTTCATGAATTTCTGTATGGGTTTTCATAATAAGCATTTCTACAACCTGGCAATTGAAAATTTTCCTATTATTCAATCGAAATTATATAAGTTAGAACTCTAGAAAATTTTTAGTACGTGAATTCTATCTTGCAGAATTTCAAACTCTTGTTTACTAGAATTAAGCAGGCTCAAAATTTTTTGACATTTTCAGTTCTGAAAAATTATATACAGGGTGTACCAAAATCCCCGTACCAAAAAGAAATCCAATATTCCTTTTTGAATTTGACGGGCCGAGAACCAAAGCTGCTTGGAATCAATAGAGTCGCCAAAGCGAGTTGAAAAAATCCTCGCGCAAGAATGGTTGTACTGGGCATTAGATATAAAGTGGGTTGGAATGAGTCACGGGCAAAAGCGGTTTGAGCGACCAAACGGTTTTACCCTGCAGCCGAAACTCAAC
>JAPYZL010134515.1:0-12737 GCA_030522825.1 Platygaster orseoliae
TTATTGAAAAAAAGTGAAATTTCAATCGAAATTCGGAAAATAATTCTTTCGGGAAAATTGTCGTTCGGGGAAATGTCCATTTGGGAAATAATACGTTTGGAATAATGGTATTTCGGGAATATGGTCATTCGGGTACTTGGATTCGGGAAAATGACCGGGAATCATTTGGTTTATCGATATTTTTTTCTTACAATTTTTAGATGTTCAAATAATTTCCCCTTTTTCAAAACTTTAATGACATGAAATAATATTGTCACGTTTCTGAACTTTGCTAATAAACGTACAGTCATTGTTTAAATATTTCAACTTAAACAGGGAACCACTTTTATATACACCTAATAAGTTTCGGAATTGTGTGATGTAATTATGAACCGCCCTAAACTCTGAAATCATTGATTCTATGATATTTGTTAGCACCCTCAAAAAAATTTAGTTATACGAACTTTTCACTCACTCCACCCGAAGTTCTGTTTGAAGAGCCATTACATTATCTTCAGTGTGAGACTTTCGCACTAATTAAAAAGAATCCCAGCCGAAAGCTCGAAAATTCCGCATAGAAAGCAAATCCGAGTCGAAAACGAAGTGGTGGTTTGCCTCGTAAACGAGGCTCTAATTTTTCAGCGAGGCACGTTAATGACTGCCGTCGGCAAAGCCCCGCGAAATCGTTTTACGAAAATTTTTGCGAGGGCAAGGTGGGTAACGAGCTCTTGAAGGTCTTTTCAGGGACCGGGGATTTTTTTTTCACGCCTCGATTAACGGCGTCAACGAGATGATTGCATTGCATCTCGACGTGCTATCGATTTCCTCGCGTCTAGACATTTGAAATGCAAGCGCTCCGGAGAAATGGCTATTTCGGGATTATCGGGAATGCATGCGTGCACGGACCCGCACCGAGTTTCTCCGGCAAGGTCAGCAGCACACCTTTCAAGAGTTTCAAGCTGACGATTTCCCAAGCGCACGAAGTTGGTAGCGAATCCGCGATGTTATTTCATAAATGTGACAGATATCGGCTAACAAAATTATCGATAATTGTTAATGATTGAAGATTTTTATCGATAACATTAAAAATTTTGATTATTCACTAATTTTAGTCGGTGCTCGCCTATTAATTTCTATCGAACGAATCGAAATTAATATGAAATATAAACAAACTTTTTTTTTAAGTTTCCCGAACACACCTGAACAATTTCGAATATTCCTGAACAATTCCGAACATACACGAATATTCCCGAATATACCCGAGAACATACCCGAACGATTTCAAACATATAATTTGAAACAGTAGTTGATAATATTTAAATGATGATTTTAAGTTAATTTAAATTAATTAAATTTGAATGGTGGAAGAAATTTTTGAAATACATTTTTTTCCTTGGAACATTTTCATTTTGTCGAAAGAATTCTCGAAATTACAACCAAGAAAATTGTAAATGGTTTACGTAGTTTTTTTTAATGATCATTATTGGCTGATCCCAAAAAATTGTAGTTAACGCTTGCCAACAATTTTTGGGGTTGTTTTAAAGGTCATAACGATATCGAGCTGACAATTATAAACCAGATTTTTTAACAGTTATTTACTTTTACTAAAAATAATGTACTAATTTCTAAATTATAAAAAAAATTTTTTTTGTAGTAATACACAGAAATTTGTTTAATATAAATTAAAAAAAAATTAATTATTTTATTATTTAAAAAAATAAAATTAATTAATAAAAATAAATTTGTAAAAAGCCAATAAAAATGATCTAGTGGTGGTTGCCTTCCTAAAAACTGAGTTCTAATCTAATAAATACACAATTTTCAATTATTCGTGGGAAAATGATATTTTGAATTTCTTGATTTTTCCACTAACAAAATATGAGTAAAGATAGAAATTGATGACAATATAAAAAATTTAACAAATCCCAAAGATGATTATAACCATAAATATATTGTTAAAAATGATTTTAGATTTTGAAGAACTTCTTTTTGGAAATGCTGATTTCTGAAAATCAGCAGACAGTTTTTGAAAAATTCTAAAATTACGATGGATTCTTGAAAAACTCATAATCAATGAAACCGGTTTACTAACATTCCGAATTTTTTAGTAAAATATTAAGATATTACAGGATTTTCATAGATGTAAACTGATCTTGAAAAATTAAAACTTTCTCAGAATATGACTCAATAAATATTTGCGTAAATTTTTAAAATTTATTGGGTTTTTTCATGTGTATAAATTCTAGAAAATTTTCGGAACATAAACACACGTATTAGAATGAATCTACCCCAGAAATCATTGAAATATTCTCAAAAATCTTGAGGTTCTTTGAAAATAGCGGAATATTTTGAAAAAGTCTTGGTCTAGAAATTAATGTTCCAAAAAGTAATATGACTTCCAAAAATGTATTATAAGTGTTGAAAGTTTGACGGAAAAAAAAAATAAATAAATAACGTGAAATACAAACACCACAAATTTGCAAACATTTTCCTCAAAATTAGATCATGAATTCTTTCTTGGATCGATGAATTAACAATGTTTCCTCGAAACAAATAAACCTTTTGATAACTTTTGAAATTTCTCGACAATGATCATATTCAGTCAGACTTGATGCAATAGACACATAACTTTCGATTGATTGGTACCAAAAACTATACTAAACCATTTAATATGAAAACTCAAAGACATTTTACAGATTTTTTGTCACCATTTTCCTTTTTTACCGAAATTTCAATTTGTCAAATCATAACTTTCAATGTTTTCCAGAAGTTTTTGAGAATGCTTATGATTTTGTACATTCAAAAATTTATAAAATTAATGAAAAACCTCATATGCAATGTCAACACTTTCATTATAGATAATCAATTTTTAAGCTTTTGGAAATTTTTGGAAAGTCGGTAAATAACTTTGAATCAATCTGTGTTAAAATATTTTAACTGATTCTTCAAGATTCTAGATTTCTTGTAACCAACTATTCACTATTCCTCTAATATTTCAGTGTCCCAAACCGTAACATTTCACGTCTTTCATTATGCAAGTGATTTATAAAAATTCAAAAATGACCTTTGTTTCGATCATTCCATCATTTGCAATCGCAATGTTCGTGTACAAAGTTCGCAAATCGAGAAACGAGTGAAATTGGGAACCTACAACATCTGCGACTCCCAGTCCTAAATAGATGTGCCAAACGCTTGTCGATCCAATCTATAGGCACATACACACATATATGTACAATGTACAGTAGAAGTCAGAAATTGTGGCAAAGTTGAGAATTCCGTGCCACGAATTTCATATACCAAAAGTTCTCTTCATCGGAATTCGAAACGAAACGATTGGTGACAATGTCAGGTTCAGACCGAGGAATAAAATGTTTGAAGTACGATCCAACTACGAATATCTACGACATTCGACTAGTCAATATTTTTCGTGGTATAGTGTTCTTAGATTTTGCGAATGTGAAGTACTTGAAATTTGAAACTTTGAGTGGTTTGAGTCCAATTTCATAGTTCGAAAACTTTTTTTTTTCAAATTCTTGCAAATTAAATGGCTTTAAAATAGTAAAACAAGGATCAAAGGAAAATTTAGAATTTTTTATTTGTTCTACGACTTGAATCTAGTGCTGAATTTCGCCATTATATAATCAATTGGTATTTGTTTGAAGATAATTGTAAAATGTTGCAAGCAAATAATTGAGCAACACATTTTTCAGCACTTGATTTACACCGTAAAAAATCAAATATTCGGAATTCTCATTTGATTTCTATGTTTATATGTTTTATAGGAGTAGTGGAAAATTTTTTAGCGATTTCAAATAAAAACATAGCTATTCCTCAATTACAATTACAATTGAATATTTAAATGCCTAAAATTGCATGTGTCACAATTACTCCAGTTAAACTAATAAATTTTTTGTCTTAAATTTAAGTTAATTTTTTATTTCTATTTCTATATATTATGGCATTTTCTTATTGAAATAATAAATTCTTTCTACTGATCATGAATATTTCAAAGTCAATTCAGGTAAGTTGATAGAATTTAGTGGTAACCAAACGTTTCTATTGAAAATGATACGTACTTGAATAATGCGCGATTTCGTAGAAATACATTCGGAGCGATCTCTCATTTCAGTCAGGTTCTTGCCAGGAATGCGAAGCGAAAAGCCCCGGCGAAGTGCACCAATCTGATCAGAACTTTTAATCGATTTCGTCTTTGACGGAAACTTCGCCCGGTGCTTTCAACTATTTAGACAACTTTCTTGACTGGGCGAAAGCAACACTCAGCTTTGATATCGCGCTGCGCACGATTCGATTTCTCGATTACCGATAAAGATCGTGACTTTTGCTCACGGAGATCCGGTAATATTGCTTACTTCATTTGTTGGTTCTCAGGGCTGGATTAACCTAGGGTTTCTGCAAGTATCAAACAGTATTGAGAAATTATTATACAAGTTTCAACTTGGAAATTTGCATGTAACCCAAGTTGCAAACGTTTGAAGGATTCATGAAAATGGAAAATAATTTTTAAACTTGGGGTAATGTGAGAATTTCTGGAATTCCAGCGTTCAGAAAAATGTAATGAGCTATTCTTAGTTCGAAAAGTGTTTGAAACAGAATCTGAAGTTTGTTGGATTTCAAACTTTTTTTGAGAGTATTACTTACAATTACAGTAATACTTACGTATTACTTACGAATTACTTACAGTTCTATATTGTAAAGTGTGCATTTTTTCAGTAAGTCTTTTGTTTACTATGGTGCTTAAATAATAGTATCGTTCCATTGACGATTCATGCTATTTATTCTGCGAGGGCGCGCACTTTCTCACGCCTTCTACTGGAAAAACGGGTTTCCTTGGCGAACATTTTGCTTTGTCCGGTCGCCTCAGACGAAGCGTCAACGGTGTCACGTTTCTTTCTCGTGTGTCAAACCGACCAACTGTGGCAAGCTGGATAGAGTCAACACTTGATTTCATAATGGCAAACAAATCGCTAGAATATTTTGAAACCAGTTCAGCAAGTTTTTTTTTTCACGTTTAATCCTACTTTGGTGGAGTAAAACGTTCTTCCAGAGCATGTCAACGCACGTGTTTCGTGAACGCTAAAAAAGAATTGATTTTGTTTACAAGTCCCATTTGTTACAAAAATTATATCGTAGAATTTCTAAATAATGACAAAATTACTGACCTGTATGAAGAAAGAATGTAGTTATTTAAATGATGAACAAAATTTTAAATTGTTTTGTTGAACAATCGGAAACATTGCTTTAGTTATATATTAAATAACTATTTGAATGTTAAGTAATTTTTCAATATTAAGGTTGAATGGTTGAAATTATTATTGAAATATAAAAAAAATTAACAACAAATTTTTTGTAACGAATGAAGTACATATGATTTTTGCAATATCTAACCTTCATGAATACTAGAAATTCTCGATATTGTTTGTGAATTTTGAAATCACTGAATTATTTTCATGACTGAAAACTTTATTATTTGTTCACGAAATAAAAACTTTCTCAGGGAACTTGTCAAATTTCAATAACTGAAGACAAATCTTTATAAAATTTCTTTCTGAAACTTGCATCAAATCACAAAATTATTAAAAACTTGTTCATGTACGAAAGTCATGAAACAAGTTGTGAGATTCTTGAGAATACTTATTTAAATATTTTTTTGTCAATTCAGAGACTACTGAATAATTTTTATAAGTTTAAACTTTACTATATAAGTTTACATTCTATAAATTTTTTAACGAAATAAAAATTTTCCAAGAAACCTGTCAAAGTATTACAATTCAAACGAATCTTCGAAAAAACTCTTATTGTTATTTTTTTTTTAAAAACGTGCATTATAATCACGAAAATAATTAAATACTTTTTCAGATTCGACAAGCATGAAAAAAATTGCAAAAGTACTAAAAATAATATTCTAAATAACTTTCGGTTAATTTTTACGAGTCCATTACTATGAGTTTGAGGTCAATGAATTCGTTTACGGAATAAAAATTCTCCAGGCAACCTGTCACAGAATGATAAATTGAATAAATTTTTGAAAAAACTCTTTCAGTAATTTTTTTTCAGAAACGTGCATGAAATAACGAAATTTTAACAAAAATCAGTAATAATTTTTGAGAGTCATGAAAATAATAATTTCAATAATTTTGTTAATGAATTCAGAGATTTCTGAATAATTTTAATGACCTTCTATTTTGCTTTAGGTTCACATTCTATAAATTTGTTTATGAACTTAAAATTTTTTGGTAAACCTGTCGAATAACGGTTCAAAAGAATAATTGGAAAACTCTTGTGAAAAAAAAAAAAATTCCAGGATAGTTGAATTGAGAATCCAAAGAATATAATTTCAAAAATCACTTCTAGTACTCCCTGAAAAATCAGAACAGGTAGTAAAAAATGTGAATATTTTATCATTTCATAAAGCCTATAAAAATGCAGGTTTTAATATTTTTCCTTCGTATAAAAACAGTCCCGTTTTTTCATCCGTTCGAATAAACACTAAAAAATACACTTTACATCAAAGTAAGATAACATTACAGGGAGAAATTTTTTTATCACCACTGCGAACAATTCGAACTGCTTTTATTATCGAAATAAAGAACGAAGAGTTTCACGCAACATTTGGAAGAAAACGTTGTTGCGTTAGCATTCGTGCTCCGTCGTAACGGGCTCCACCGTTTGATTTTACAACTCGAGATGGCGTCGGGTTTTTTTCAAGGCGGAAAAAAAGTTGCCGGGATATTTCGCGTCTAGCGCTCCTTGTGCAAATAGCGCTCGTAACGCCCCAACTTTTCCAACTTTTCTCTCTCCGCGCTCTATTCTCCCTCGCCTCGCGCAACACGTCTTACAAACTGCGAGATATTTATCCGTTAGAGATACGCGCGAATATGCTCGCGAACAGACATACTCGAAACTCGAGGCAGAAGAAGATTCAGTTTGCTTAATATGAACTCCAAGTGCAAAAGTCTCGCAATATGTCGCTGGTATAATTTTTTTCCATTTTTTTTTCTAACCACGAGTATGGAACTGCCTTTGGATAGAGTTCGGAAACAGTGACCGATCTCGCATGAGTGAATTCCGGCAAATCATCTTATCAAATGAAAATACCGAAAATACCCTAGTCTAAATTTCATTTTGAATTTCAATTTCTTTCACAGTCAGTATTTGCAATTTGCAGGTGAAAATGTTGAAAACCATTGATTTAAATTTTAAATTATATATATAATAGGTATATATATTTAAATTTTCATTTGGAATTTCAATTTCTTTCCTAGTCAGTATTTGAAATTTGCAGGTCAAAATGTATAAAACCATTGATTTGAATTTTAAATTATATATAAATTTAAATTGTATATTTAAATTATAAAATAAAAAAAGGTGAAATCACTTTGAGCTTCAAATTCATTTCACTTGTAAAACAATGGAAAATTCTAATAACTCCATATTTTGAAATAAAAATAAAGTTAAAATAAATACGAGCTTTCGACTCGGAGTTCCTGAAAATTCATGTAAACTGGTTTTTTGACTTTACACACAACGAGAATGAAACAAAGTTTGTTTTTGAAAAAATGTGGATTAGAAGTTTTTCGTACTGGTCGTTTCGAATGAGTTCCAAAATTATTGTGGTTTCCATTAGACGATTTGAACACATTGTTGCAAAATTCCCGTAAATTTATGGGTCCTTAAGAACTGGAAATGGTACAGGGCGTCGGAGGATTAGAATTCCTGGCAACTAACTATGTTTTTCCGCACATTCCTCCCGCAACTAGGAATAAATTTCGGCACATTTCGCATTACAGAGCGGATTCAGCCGCATTTTCCAGATTTCTCGACTTGACCTACCTCAAATCGATAGGAATTTGAAAAACTTGTATGATCAGATTAAATATATCAGACGTACGACTTGGAAAATTGAAAATGAAATTGTACATTTTAAACAGTTTACTACTTTGTTAACTACGAATATTTTAAAGTCCGTGTCTAAAAATTCGAAAATCTACTAGTACAGGTAAATTTTTTCCCGTTGTTATATGATTTGAACACTACCTAACATAAATTACGAAAAATCTTGATGAGTCGTACAGATCGGAATTTTTTTCGAAATGACATGAATTTATTTTTCTACAAATTGTGTACTTCGTTTATTCATTCGGAAGAAAATTGATGAATTTCTTAACCGGAAATTGTTAATTGCGTCATAAAAAAAAGCTATTGAGTAAGAATCTTTTGAAAATTTTCGCAACCGGTGTATATTTAAGTTGAAAATTTATTTTCAACATGGAATTTATCAAACAATGCACGAAGAAAATTTTTTTTGTCACCGAGATTGTTGCCCAATGGAATTTTATACAATTATCAAGAAATGTCATGACGTGAACATATTTTTCGATATCACTCAGCGCCATCTATTTTAAGAGTTTATAATAATACACAATAAGTTATAAAAGTTTTAATCAATGCTACGAACCATTAGAAATTAATGATACACTGAGAGAAGAAACGTTAACTATTAAGATATGTATATTTGGTAATGGCGAAATAGATATATATTTGCCCTAAACGTATGACACTTTTAAATAAATATAATTTTTTGACAGTTAACAAATTATATTTGATAAAGTGTCATACGTTTGGGGCAAATAAATATCTTTTTCGCCATAGCCAAATATACATATCTTAATATTAAATATTTTCTTCTCTCAGTGTATGTATTTTATTTTAATATCCCATGATTTTGGCACCCAAATTTTTGGAAAATTTTATTGATGCGCGTTATTTAGAAAAAAATGCTTTAGTATATTACAAATTTCAGAGTTTTTGCTTTTTTTAATGAAAATATCTCAATTTTTTTCAGTCTAAAAATATAGTTTGGAGCTTTTTGTGCGTTAATTATTTTCAATTCGATGGCAAAAACCATCCGAAAACATACATACTCTTTCCTATTGACGCAAAAACTTTTTTTCAACAATTTCAATTTGTTTTTTCGTAATAAAATTTTTTCCACGGAAAGCGGAATATTGAAAAATGGAATATAACTAAGTTATACTCTTTTGTTCCGAAAATCCAGTCGCCGTTTTCGCCACTACGTTTTATTTAGTAACGATACGCAGAATATCTCTGAAACTATTTCATCATTGCCGTGTTCTGGCAAATGTTGGAAACGAATATTTGCAAATGTAAAAAGGATCATCGAACCGCGACCCGTTCATTATACCAAACCAACGAAACGAGAGGCACTCATTATTCGGAATTCTGAACCCGAACGCGAATATACGCCGATATTTTTATAACGACGGCGCGCAATGTTTGTTGAGCAACGACGAGACCTTAATTAAAAGCCAGCCACTGATAAAATTTGATTCAAAAAGTTGCGGCCCCGAGTGGTCCGATGGAACGCAACCCACAGCTTCGTACAGCTTGCAAATGGGATAAAAACTTTGGCGAATATTCCGTGCTCATATTCTCTCAATTGATATTTGCGATTGGCTTGGCGATTGTCGCATTGAAAATAATAAGCTGCGGATGTAAACTCCAATATGTGCATATAAATGCGATGCAGTAAAAAATATTAATACAAAGTGAATGAAAAAATAAAAAAAAAAAAATTTGATTGCTAACTCTGGATTCAAACTCACAACCTCCTGTTTACTAGTTAATGGCTTTGACCGTTTCACTGTAAGATTAGTTTCGAACTGCAAAAGTAGAAACAATTCTGATTGGCAGTAAATTCAATTTACATGGGAGAAGAAAAAAATAGATGCACACTCAGAAGTTGCTTTTTTTCTGCAAAAAGCTATTTCGACGCTAAATGACCACACAAAACATCATTGCATCAATATAGTTACTTGCTTAACCTATTTCGCAGATTTTTGCGACGCATTGAGATATACTTGATGAAATAATGATTCTCAAAATGCTCGATACACGAAAAACTTTTGCTGGAATGAACTGGAAAAAGCATGTATTTTACTGTGAAGTGTTATTGTACACGCCCACGTCGACGTAAATAAATACTCGAAGGCAGGGCGTATTCGCGCCCCCTTATCGATAGATGCCCATGCGATTAAATGAACTCTACTGTAACACAGAAGTTCTGTTGCTTTGTCGAGCATAATTTCATCGTAATTGAGGCATTACCCGTTTATGATAATCTAAATGGCACGGGAGGACTAAGAACATGTTTGTCCAGCGCCAATAAGCAATAACCGAATCCTCATCGATCCCGAAAATGTAATTGGGCGCAAAACTGAAATTATGGCGGAATAAATTTCAAGTCTCTACGACGCTAGCAATATTTAGCTGATGAATAATAATTACATTAATTGTGTACGGTTATTTGAATGGTATCGATATCAACTGCAGCAGAATTATTTCAGAAAATAAATGCATATCCGAGTCGAAATTCGATCTTGAATTTCAACTTCGTTTACAGTCAGTATTCGCAATTTGCAGGTGCAAATGTTGGAAACTATTGATTTCGACTTTTTTCGCCTTCAAAGTTGCAAACTGATGTGAAATGGGTTTTTTGTATTTTACCTTAATTTCATCTTCAATTCGTGTTCTCCAATTTTGTTATATTTATAATGTACACCTTCGTAAATATTGTAGCATTATTTCAAAACGAGTTTAAATTTAACGCTTACGACTATTTTTTCATTATTTTATTAATCTATAATTTATTATTTTCAATTAGTTGAATCTACCGATTACTTCTTTTTATGTATTTATTTCTCAGTTTTTTTCATTTTTTTTATCATGCAGTAAATTCCTTACAAATTTTTCATATACAAATTTGTGAATGAGAAACACTGAATTCAAATGATGAAAAAACAAATCATCATTTTGCAAATGAATTTATAGAAATTCAATCAATTGAATATTGTCGAAATAGGCAAAATTTTCAAAATTCCTGTATCTAAAATATCAGAATCCTAAATTTGTCTCATCTTGAAATTTTCAACTTCTCATTCATTGCATAACTATTTTCATATTATTCAATGATTGTCTTTTTCACTTTGATTTTGTAGAAAATTCAAATAAAAAAAATCGCCAGAAAAAGAGATGAAAATCGAATATTAGAAACGGTTGATTTTTAATAAGTTGATAGTATGAAGGTGAATTTTTCATTGAAATATTGATTCAATAATAATATATATTTTTAACATAAAATGAAAATTCTAAAAAATTCTTCATTTTTTAACTTAATTCAAAATTTTATTATAATCCCAGCGATTGCAACCGATTTTCAATTTCAAATCTTGTTAGCAAAGACGAATGAAGATAAAAAAAGGAGAAATTAAGTCGGGTTTCAACTTTATTTTACTTGTGAAACAAGGAAAAATGTAAATAACTATACATATCTTGAAATCAAAATGAAGTTGAAAATACATTCAAAGATGTTAAAATGGACACGAGTTTTCGACTCGGGTTCTGTGAGTATTCCAGTTTTGCGTTTTTGGGTAAAAAATTATTATGAATTCACAGAATTGAATGGTAAATGTGTGAAAGATGGCTGAAAATGTTTTAGTAACCGGAAAAAAGATATTCATATCTGCAATGATTTTTGAATAGGTATTTTTGCATTTTTGTAACCAGAAAAGTAGATTTTCTTACTTGGTTAGAAAAAAAAAAAACAGAAATTTCACTTTTTAAGAAAGTGAAGTACCTTTCAAGTTTTTTGGAATTAGAATTTCCAGAAGAAAAATAACAAGTCTATTGAATTGATATTCTTATCGCTGATTTCTGAAAATATGAACATTCTATGTTATTATATAAGTTTTATTTTATATTAACTATATTATATAAGTTGTTTTTGAAAGTTGTTGGAATGTCAAAGACTGTAAAAAAAATTGTTCATCTCTTGATACAGAAATCAAAACACTTGATAATTCACGATAAATATTTAAGCTGTACGGATTATAAAAAATTTGAGTCTTATTAGCTAAACAAATGTTGTATATTTTATTTAATATTTTTATTATGATCTGAAAAAATTGATAATTTTAAAAGTCATTGGATATCATAAAATTATGCAGTATGTATACCTATATTTTTAAACTAAAAAAATTTTCTAAAAGTTCTCTAGTTTTTATTACTATACTTCTTGCTATATTCAGCGATGGCAAAAAGTTTTTTTTTCTAACTCTGTAAGAAAAATGCTCGTTTTCTCTAACCCTTGGATCCTATAAAACTTACATTTTCCGACATTAAAATTAAATAAAATTTTTTAAAATAACAATTTTATTCTCAATAAAATTTCAAAGACTTACGAATATTTCGTGTTTTTCTTTATTTAGTGTCAAAAAGACATTTTAATTAGTCAAACGATAAGTATTATAATTTAATTGTGCACACCTCAATACGCTAACTTGAAATGAAAATGTCGGAATTTCCAAGTAGTTGAAAAACTTTCAATTTCAAGAGTTGAAAAACTTGGTGAAATTTTTCATATAATATTACAAATATTCTAATTTTCTGAGAGTAAACACTAAGAATTGCGTAAATTTTCATAAATTCGTATCTACACTGAAAAATTCTTTCCAACCTAATTCAAATTTATCTATTGTTGTTTAAAATCGTTCCTAAGCTTCCAAAAAGTTTTGTAAAATTCAGAGAAAACGTTGGATTGAGATACATATATTTTTCCCATGAATCCACAAAAAAGGCCACTTTTTTTGCATGGAATGTGGGAACAAAATCCACTTTTTGAGGTACTCACGAATGAGCGGGACAAATCATTCTTCCCTAGG
>JAPYZL010134547.1:422-21479 GCA_030522825.1 Platygaster orseoliae
ATTGGTATACTTTTATAGGCAACGTCAACTTTTGGCATACTTTGGTATACTTTGGGAGACGAAAGTGACGAATTGGTATACTTTTTCTTTCTACTCGGGGTTTCACAATGTAAGTTTGTTGAATTTATTCATAATTCTTCTTGTAAAATTAGTTTATCGAGTTTTTTATTTTTTTTTTTAAGAATCCTGATGAGAACCAGATAAGGGTCGATATATCGATACAATAAATTTTAAGAATATGGCCGCGGGAGACCATTAATTAATTAATTTTTCCTATTAAAATAAATTGGACTCGGTATAGGATCCATGCTCTAATTGAGCCCGTTGAGGGCCCAAAATTGAGTAAAGCGTACAATTTACTATGTTCAAAATGAGCAGCTGCTGGGGCGAAATAAATTTTATTCCTCGGTACTATTACATTATCTCGAATCTTGAAAGGGCCTGCCGCTCTCTTTGGAATTCCAGTAGGCAGTAGGTCACAGCTACTTAATGTAACGCATTTTTCGCCAATAGTACACGCGTCAACACTTAGTTGTCCACGAGAGAGCTGGCACAGTGGCGTTGTCATACATTAACTCTAAATATTTGGGACCAGCCAAAATTTACGAGCGCCCCCCCCCCACCCCCCGTCAAGAGGCCCATTTTCGGTACCGTTCCGGCACGCGTTGGGCCCGTGAAAATTTCTCCCTTGATTTGAAAACTTCTCCCCTGGGAATGTGATATGCATATATCCTAAAAGGGCCTGTTTGAAAAGACTTTAGAAATTCGGTATAGTGGTCATTCCGAAAATACGAAAAAAAAAAATTTAACAATGTAGACTCTGTATATGCGTGAAAAATGAAAAAGCGAGAAATTGAATTTATTATGATTTTTCCTCAGAATTTTTGAATACTCAGATGATGAGGTAATTGAATTATTGAGTTTTTGATTTTACAACCGTTTTGAAAGTACGAGCGAGAGTACGAGGATTTTTGAACTCGAAGTTTATTTGCAACTGCGTAGGCAAATGGAGTTTTGAGGGCTCAAACTTCTTCTGAAATTTGAATAAAATTAATTATTATTTTATGTGAATATGGAAAATGATGATAAGTGAAGTTCCAAAAAATGCCTGAAAATTAGAGTTATGAATAATAAAATAAGTAGAAATGATCAAAAATGCACTAACTGAAATCTAGAGAAGTTGAAAATGGTTTAATGTAAGTTATGGAAGTTTTCGTAATTTAAATAAATTTTACTTCAACATAATTCTCATTATGAATGTTGGGCTTGGATAACGTTGAAAATGAAAATTGTTCAAGAAAATTGTTGACGATTGTTCATCAATAAATTTATTTATTTTGAAAAGGGATTCGTTTATTGTATAATTCTTCAAAATTATCGTGTTCCGAAAAATTTTTTAAAAACGTACCATTTAATCAACTTCGAACTTGAGAGCATAATTAAAAAATATCTTTAAAAATATTTGAAAGTGGTACACAAATTTTATGAACAATAAATAAATACGAAATTACAAAAAAATTGTAAAACTACTCGAAATTGTTCTAAATTTGAATTATAAAAATATACATAGCAGTCTGTAAAATACTATAAACATATCTAAGAAAATCACTAAAATTCTTCTAAGTTTCATAAATACTAAAAAATTTGCCAGAAATACTATAGAAATCTTTCAACGTAGTCCAAAACTATGCTGAGATAATTTCTAAAAAATTTATAAAACTTTGAACCCTAGAACATATAGTTTCAGATATCTATATATAGAAAACCAGAAAAATCTCAGAAAACTGTTTAATTTTAAAAATACCAAAAAATTACGAAAAACAAATTCTGAAAGTTCATGTCAAAATCGTTGAATTTTCCAATATTATAGCATCAAAGTGAACAAAGATATTGAGCCATCTATATAAACACTAGAAATCTATAGAAATAACAAAAAATGCATTTTAATTTTATTAATACCATACAATACAAGAATTTCAAAAATGTATAAAAAATCTACAAGTCGTGTAATTATTTTGTCCTGAAATTTATAAATAATTTCACAATTTTAGAATTTTATGTAACAACTTTCTAGAAACTTGTGATGATACTAGAAAAATATAGTATAAAATGAAAAAAACTAAGTCTATGTGACTTTGGAATGAACAAATTATATTCCATTATTTATATTCAAAACATTCGTGAAAAACCTAAAAGAAATTTTTATCCACAAAAACAACTCGAAAATTTTTTTTACTACGTCCCTGGTTAGAATAATCAGAGACATTGAACTTCCTTGTCAGTGGAAAAATGAATTTAAATTATTATTTCAAAACTTCTAGAGATCACCTCAATTTGTGAAGGCTTTTCAGTATTTTTTTTTACAATACTGAAATAAACAATTATTTAATGTCGAAAATTCCACATGCATACAGAGTGTGTCTCTTGAAAGTGGACACTAGACATAGGTTAACCCATGTCTAGTGTCCACTTTCAAGAGACACACTGTGTATATGATTCGCATCGATTTTTATAATTTTTAAGCTGAAAAAAAATAGTAATTGTAAAAACCCAACCAAATCATATTTGCATTATAAATGCAGTGCTTACATAACCTTTAAATAAACAATATGTACAATAAAAATTTTGATACTTACACAAAGTCGATAAATCGAATTTTTTTGAAAACATGTGTTTTCGAGTCAAATTATTTATAGTAAAAATTTTTAACAAGAATTAAAAAATTTCTCATCGCAAAAAAAAATTCAGAAATCTCGAATCAACAAATTAATATTCCCTGCGTCATTCTAAAGATTGCATTAATTTTCGTTTGGCAAAGATAAAAAAAAAGAAAACATAGTGTGTGATGTAAAGAAATATCGCTATGGCGAGAAATTTTTATTTGAAGCGTCCCAAGTGGACATAAAAAACGGGACCTGGCACGCCGAATCGTTAGAAAGTTATTACACGTGAATTTCAATCCGGTTCTTGCGCAAGTCCGAAGAGGCTGAATCAGAAATTTTTCAAAGTTTAATCGAGCCGCGTAAAAAACACTTTTAGCGATTCTCAATTTTTCTTCTTCGCCGCTGTATGCTTCTGCCCCTTCATTTATATCTCGTTGCCAGGGGAAATTGATGCAAAAAGTACTTTCGTGAATGAATAAAGAGAAAACGAGAGTGATTTTTGTTAGGACATCAGGTAATTTAGTTATTTGAAAATATCGTGAAAAAAAATAAAAAACGAAAAGCGGAATTTATTTATAAAAAGTATGATACGATTGTTTGTAATTAATTATGGTTCTAGAAAAATTGCAATAATAATCTTTTGATTTGAGTTGATTTGAATTATTAACTTTGTAAATAAAAAAACTGTTTTTGTTATACACACTTTTTGTAATAAACTACAAATAAATTGACTGAGAATCGAATAAAAATTTCTTTTAAAAAACAACTATGATAAATACAATGAATTGTACAATATTATTTTTGTTAAAAAGAGAAGGTTATTAAAAAAATATGTATGTCTATAAAAGTTATATGTTTACTTAACTTTTTCTTTTTTTAATCAGTTTTTTGATATTTGTGATGTAAAAACTGGAAATATAAAATTTTTGTTTTTTCGAATTTTCAAAATTATCCACTGTTTAACTGGTTTTTGAAATTTTACAGAGTTTTGAAACTTCTGAAATAATTCGAATGCGCACTCTATCGAGATTTTGCGATTTGCGAGATCAAGTACACTTAATTTAAATACGAGAATTCGCAAGTCGATGTTTTGAAATTGGCTTACATTCCGTCTGTTCAAATAGTTTGATCAGGTGAATTCATTATTTTTCTTAAATATTGCACAATCTGCGAAATTTTTGGAATTTCTGAAACTTGAAATTCAATCAAATGATTAACCTTGGCAATTTTTTAGTTTGAAATACTTGGAACTGGACAATCGAGATTGCTACAAATCCGACAATCAGGAATTTTGAAGAAGTAAGTTAAGAAACTTTCAAATGATGAAAATCGTGTCAAATAATTCTAGATTTGGAAAAATAAGTTGAAGAAATTTTTTGTGGGTAAAAACTTGACAATGCGTAATAATCAAAAAATAAGAAGGAATCGAAAGATCCAAAAAAAAAATTATTAATTTGAATGGTAAAAAAATTATTGAGTCAATAAATTAAACATCGATTATTCAAATTAAATAACAAAGTTTCAATATAACATGAAAAAGAACATTTTATAAATCCATTCCATAGAATAAGAAACTTGGAAATTAAGGATTAAATATTTAGAAACTAAAAAACTGACGTTCAACCATTTTTATCATTTTTTATCATTGAAAATCTCAAAATTGTAAGTCTTGAAATTTACTTATATAAAAAATAGTGACATAATTTTTGAAATAATTATATAATTCGATTTTAAAAATTCGAAAGTTGAATATTAGAAATCTCGAAGTATTTACTTAGAGATTTCACATTAGAAAGTCAAAACACCAAGAGATACAAAAAACTTTCAAAAAAATGTCGGACACAAATCAAATTTCATAAATGGAAATTTGTGCATGTAAAGTACTTTTTTTCCAACTTTATAATTCACTGAAAAGTATATTGAGAACAAAATATAGTAACTATACAATGCTGTAATGTACTTTTTAAATAATATAAATAATATTAAAATATAAATTAATTTTATTATTTACGATCTAATAAATAAAAAAACTGCGTTCGAAAAAATTAAAAAGTTTGTTGGCAGTAAAATCCATGAATGGAAATTTGTGAATGTAAAGTAGTTTTTTTCCACATTCATTGTTTACTAAAAAGTATATTGAGAACAAAATAGAGTAAATATTACAATACTGTATTGTATTTTTTAAATAATATGAATAATACGAAAATATGCATTCTGATAAATAAATAAAAAAGAAAAGAATCGGCGTCTTCGAATCTACCTAGAGCGCTTTATCGGCGATACGTAAACCGCGTTCGCAGCCCAGTTCGCACGTCCTTGACATGGTTATCTAGATGGGGCACCGCGAGCGATGCGGAGGGCCAGTTTATATGAATAATATTGTCCGCGCTCACCTGTGGCTCCCATATTTTTCCATTACACCCGACACGCCACCCGGATCCGCGCTTTATGAGAAAAGGGCGTCAGAGTTCTCTCGCTGCAGCAGACGCTTTTCCTACTGCACGATTCTATCAGTGAAAATTGAACTAGTTTTTTCTTGTTTTACAAGTAATGTGAAGTTAAAGCCCGAATTGTTTTCACCTTTTTTCATCTTCATTCGTCTTCACTAAGAAAATTTGAGATTGTAAATTGGTTGAAGTCGTTGGAATTATCAACAAAATTTTGAAATAAATAAAAAAAAAAAAATATTGCAGTACATAAGTTTTATTATTAAAATTATTTTTATTATTGAATTATCATTTCAATAAAAAATTCACCTTATACTATCGACCGATTGAAAATCTATCTTCTCTAATCTTCAATGTTGATGAATTTTCTGATAATTTTTTGATTTGAATTTTCTACAAAATCAAAGTAAAATAGACAAGAATTTAATAATATAACAATAGTTTTGCAATGAATGAGAAATTAAAAAATTCAAAATCAGAAAAATTTGAGACTGATATTTTAGATACAGGAATTTTTCAAAATTTGCGTATTTTTTAAAACAATATTCAATTGACTATAATCCTATAAATTCGTTGAAAAAATGATGATTTGTTTTCTCATCATTTGAATTCAGTGTTTCTTGGTCATAAATTTGTAGATGAACATTTTTTATCCAATTTACTGCATGGTAAAAGGAATGAAAAAAACTGAGAAATAAATACATAAAAAAAAGTTACAGGTATAGATTTAACTAATTGAAAATACTAAATTATAAATAAATGAAACTGTGAAAAAATAGTCGTAAGCGTTAAACTTAAACTCCTTTCGAAATAACGCTACAACATTTATTAGGGTGTACATTACATATACAGGGTGTTCCACAGTAAACGAAAATCCTTAAAACCATGGATCCCTCATGAAATTCGAAGACGATTTTCCCTTTGCCGATTTTTACAAAACTCAAAATCAAAAAAGTTATTCAAGTTTGAAATTTCAACAATAAATGAGCTTTTTCGAAAAGTGGGGATAAAACCCACGGACCAAACTCTACCGAAATAATTCTTCATACTTTTCTGAGTCGAAAAGTCTTTTGCCATTTTTCGCAAAATTCAAAATTAAAAAACATTTTCGAGTTGAAAGTTTCAACCAATCAGATTTCTCAGATTTCAAACTCGAATATCTTTCTTCATTTTGAGTTTTGTAAAAAGAGGCAAAAGACTTTTCGACTCAGAATAATATGAAGAAAATTTGGTTACAGTTTGTTCCGTGATTTTTATCCCCACCTGTCGAAAAAGCCTATTTATGGTTTAAATTTCAAACTTAAATAACTTTTTTGATTTTGAGTTTTGTAAAAAATGGCAAAGCGAAAATCGTCTTAGAATTTCATGAGGAATCCATTATTTTAACGGTATCCGTTCACTGTGGAACACCCTGTATAACAAAATTGGAGAACACGATTTGAAGATGAAATAAAGGTTAAATTTAAAAAATTCATTCACATTAGTTTGCAACTGCGAATACTGACTGTGAAAGAAGTTGAAATTCAAGATCAAATTTCGACTCGGGATGTTTCATTCAAAATGTTTTGTGAGTACAATTATGAAGGTTTATTGTTTTTTCTTTCAATCGTATAGAATTTTGAGTTACTAGTAAATAAATGACAATTAATACTTGCAAAGTTTTTACTTGTTATTTTTCTAATTTGCGTATAAAATTAATGTTATAGCATAATGAAAGCGAGAAAAAGGGGAAAAAAATCTGTTTTTACCATAAATTCCCTCAGTTTTTCGCTATAGAACGTCAATGGAAAATGGAGGCGAACCTTCGACACGTGGAAAATCTTGGCGACCATTTACTCTACATATTTCTCACACATCGTGAGCTCGTGCCGCTCGCCCGTGAGCTATTGCATTACATGCCCGAGCAATGGTTGCAACGACGCCAGCAATGTCACCGGTGTGCTTTCGCATGGCCGAGCAATTTGTTTTTACACACTTTTCCCTTGTTTTAGTAACCGACACGCGAGACCGTGTTCACGACAATATGATAATACCAAGTGACAAAAAAAGAACGACTTTTTCCCTCATTCGGTCATTATATTAACAAACACAATTGCTAACATATCAGAACATATCGATACGTTTAAGATAACATATTGATAACTTATCGAAAATTGTTATTTAGCGCGAGTTTCCTCATAAGTGTTATTACGAAAAATATGTTCATTAAAAAATGTACCAATGAATTCCGAAAGCCGTAGATCTTATTTCATTTATACGTTCGTAAACAAGTTGAAAATACTTTATTGAATTAAATAATTTTTGATACTAAAATTTGTCTAAATTAAAAATTTATTCAAGGGAACCAAACGTTTGTTTTAATAATTATCATCACATTGAATTGAAACAATGGTACATTTCCATCCGAGAAAGTCGATGGGACGTGTAGCGAAGAAGAACTCCAAAAAATCCTTGTTATGAGTTAAAATCTTGCTAATTCTTTTTTTTATTCGCCCCCCTTCTCCCTGCCCCCCGCGAGCCCCGTCCATTGCATTCCCGGCTTCGATAAATCTCGCGAACGGTCTCTGTCCGCGGTGTCTCTCCCTCTCTGTCGGCGTCGTGTCACGGTATATGCGAAGTGTGCCAAGGCCTGCCCCACTCCGTAATCCCATTTTCGAAACTAAAAGTAAAATCTAACGAACTCTTTGTGTGTTGCCTACCAGAAGCGGCGGTTACCGTAATACATATTTTGTTGCGTCGCACGCTCTCCGTCAAGTGAACGACGAAAACGCGTCGTCGTATATGCGCCGCACGTGCCGCTGCACGCCCGAGTCCCTAAAAATACCGACCCTTTTTCCTATTTCGCGGCACTCCTTTCTTTTCCTTTTTTTTTCTTTTTTCTTCTTTCGCAATTTTTTCCGAGAACGTACCTAAATAGTTGTGCAAAAATATGCGCGTTCCTGAGTCGAAAGCTCGTATTCATTTCAACTTCTTTGAATGTACTTTCAAATTCATTTTGATTGAAAAATATGTAGTTATAAGCGTTTTTTCTTGTTTTACAAGTGAAATGAAGTTGCAATTCGAATTGTTTTCACTTTTTTTATCTTCATTAGTCTTCGCTAAAAAGATTGGAAATTGAAAATCGGTTGAAATCGTTGGGATTATCAATAAAATGTTAAGGTAAATTGAAAATAAGGAATATTGCTGTACCTTCCTTTGATTTTTTAAGTTAATTTTATTATTTAATCAACATTTTAATGAAAAATTCACCTTAATACTATATCGACTAATTGAAAATTAATCGTTTCTGATCTTCAGTGTTAATCGTTTTTTCTAGCAATATTTTTATTTGAATTTTCTTCAAAATTAAAGTAAAAAAGACAATAATTAAGTAATATAACAATAGTTCGCAATGAATGAAGAATTTTTAATTTCGAGATGAGAAAAATTTGTGATTCTGATGTTTTAGACACAGGAATTTCAAAAATTTTTCATATTTTGTAACCCAATATTTAATTGACTGTAATACTATAAATTCGTTTTAAAAATGATGATTTGTTTTCTCATCATTTGAATTTAGTGTTTCCTATTCATAAATTCGTAGCCGAAAATTTTATATCCAAATTACTGCATGGTAAAAGAAGTGAAAAAAAACTGAGAGATAAATATATTGAAAGAAATAATGGGTATCGATTTAACTAAATTATAATATTTAATCAGAAATTAATAAAATTGTTGAGATTATTAATAAAATATAAAAATAAATTAAAAAATAAAGAATTTTGCACTACTTTCGTTTTATTATCAATAGTTTTATTATTGAATCAATATTTCAATGAAAAATTCACCTTAATACTATCGACTAATTGAAAATCAATCGTTTCTAATCTTCGATGATAATCATATTTCTTGGCGATTTTTTTATTTGAATTTTCTGCAAAACAGAGTATACAAGACAATAATTAAATAATATAACAATAGTTATGCAATGAATGAGAAATTAAAAATTTCAAGATCAGAAAAATTTGGGATTCTGATATTTTAGATACAGGAATTTCGAAAATTTTTCGTGTTTTGTAACACAATATTTAATTGACTGTATTCATATAAATTCTTTGAAAATATGATATGTTCTCTCATTATTTGAATTCAGTGTTTCTCATTCATATATTTGGAAATGAAAATTTTTTATCTAATTTCCTGCATGGTAAAAGAAATGAAAAAAAAAACTGAAAAATAAATACATAAAAAGAAGTTATGGGTATAGATTCAACTAATTGAAAATAATAAATTATAAATTAATAAAATTGTTAAGAATATAAATAAAATATTGAAATAAATTAAAAAATAAAGAATTTTGTACTACCTTCGTTTCATCGTTATTAATAATTTTATTATTGAGTTAATATATCAATGAAAAATTCACCTTAATACTTATTCAAAATCAATCGTGTCTAATCTTCATGTTGAATTTTTTTTCTGTCGATTTTTTTATTTGAATTTTTTTCAAAATCAAAGTAAAAAAGACAACAAATGAAAAATATAACACTAATGAGAAATTGAAAATTTCAAGATCATAAAAATATGAGGTCCTGATATTTTAGATACAATAATTTTGAGAATTTCGTCACATATTTTCTTCAGATAATTATTATTGAACTATGAATCTTAAATAGTTTTAATCACCTTAATCCCCCCTCCTTAGTGTATGCCACTGCATTTTGATAAAGTTTTCAATTTGATTTGCAAAATTTGACCCCTCCGGACTCATTTCTCAACTTTGCTGATCGGAAGGAAAATTGTGTATTTTAATAAAGTTTTTAACTTTATTAGCGATTCAGTAGTTTCTGTAAATTTTCACTCTTTAAAAAAAGGGTTAATATCGAGTTTTTAACATGTCTATTAATTGGATTGAAGAAAGTAATGCATAGTTGAATTTGAAGTTTATTTGGAGTAGTAGTGCAATAAACGTATAGTCGGGCACACTTCAAATTAAATTTATCAACTTTCGGATCGGGAATTTAGCGTTTGCCTTGTAAAATACGAATGCAATTGATGCTGAATAGCGTTTAAGTAGTCTTAAAATAAAGCTGTCATCTGTTCCACAATGTTAGAAATTTTTTTTTAGACGAAGGAATTATTCGCACATTTCGAAACTTCATGTAGTTACCTAGGACACATATCGATGTAATTTACATTTTCCTTATCAGCTTAGGAAGCACCGAATACAAGTTGTATTGATTCTTCTTCTTCAGTTTTTTTCAAAGAGTTCAATATGCATTTTCAATTCGAAATCAGGAACGAAATCAATCAGTAAATTCAAGCCAAGTTGAAAATTACTGATAATTTTTGTTAATCTACCAACGAAGAATTCTTGGAGTTCAGTTAATTCATTTTCGTTTCTTCTGGTTCATAGATACAGCAGGAAAATAAACAAATTTCATTTCATTCATATTATTATTTTCTAACATACGATTTTTTTTATAATTTTATTTATTATTTATTGAATATATTATATTATATTTATATATTATACCATATTTCATTTTATTCGTATATTTCATTCATATTGCTATTCTCCAACGAACAATATTTTTTCATGATTCGGTTATTTCTTTGTTTAATACACAATCCATCTACAAATCTCTGACACAAAGATGAAATAACCATAAAATTCTTGTAATACTTTACCTTCATTTCCAAAAAAAAGAAATAAATAAAAAAAGTCGATATCCATTAAAATCCGTGACTTTTACCGGTACCTCAATATAACTCGTTACATTACGTGCGGTCAAGAAAGATTTCTCGTTTTATTTATTCATTTTTTTTTTTCGTACTTTCGTCAACCGAAAAAGTTTCTCAACTTGGGCTTGAGGGTAGGGTTCAGGGTGGGGGGCAAAGAGAAATATTACATGGAACGAAAGAGAAAGTAAAAGCGTGAGAAAAATATCGTCGATTATTGAATAACATCTTTCAACAGCGCGCCTCCCCGGGTTTGGGAGTTTTTCGGATTTGTAGGTCAGGGCTTTCACTTTGGCGCGTATACAGCCTCTTTTTCGTCGCGTGTGTGTAATCTCATAGCCCGAGACTCGCTCGATTCGCTTTCGTTTGACCCTTTTTTTTCCTCCTCTTCAACCTTTTCCTTTTTTTTTCTCTCGCTCTTCTTTTTTTATTCGCTCGCTCTCCACTCTCCCTTTCCTCCGCGAATAAAAGCGAAAACTCGATTGATTCGGTCTGTGTACCTGTTTGCAGGTATATTGAGAGAGAGAGAAAGAGGTGATTTTAGTTATCTTTTTTTATCCTATTTACTATGCGAAAGATAATCCCATCACCCTCGGGATGATCGGGGCCGCACCTGCCGCCGTTGCCCTGATATTGGCTCGATCGAAATTCTATTTCTCCGCACTCCCCCTCGAAACTGTTTATTCGGGGTTTTTACGTTAATTGAAACGATGAATAATGACAATCTTAGTCATTGCTAATGTCTGGTATGATGGATTTAGGGAAATGTAGGGAAAGTGTTTATTTTTGTCGAATATGATTCGTTTATGGTTAAGAAATTTCAGCGTTTTTAGTCAAAAAGCTATACTTATTTGGGCCGTTGTGTTGCTTTGAATACATTATTTGTTAATAGTTGAGAAATCTGTCTTTGACTCATAACTATTAATGGATGTGCACGGAAAAAATAGGATTTTTGGTTGTAACAAAACTAGATAAAACGAATTGCTTTTGTAGCAGTAGCTTATTTTTTTGTTCCCTCAATAAATTTAATTTGCTACAAGAGTATAATTACTACGTGATATAATTTTATGTATAATAATTGTGCTCTGGTATCAAAAAAGATTAGTTGGGGCAACAAAAAAATAAGCTACTGGTGCAAAAAAATTTGTTTGTCTGAAATGAAAATTTTTGTTAGTAGAGCCAATATTTGGTTGGTCAAATAATGACCAAACGTTTGTTTCAGCCAACCAAATTAGTTTCTCAGTGTATTTTATGAAATTTTTCGGATAATGATTGTGGCCTGGCAACAAAAAAGGTTTAATGAGGCAACGAAAAAATAAGTTACCGTTGCGAAAAAAATTCGTTCTGTCAAGATGTGTTGAAATAGCACTTCTTGTTGCTGATACGGGAAATCCTTTTTTTTCGTGAGAAAATGGTTTAAATCAAGAATGATTTTCTTGAAATTATGATAAATATTCTTAATTAAGGACGCTTAAAATTAATTATGAACATAAACTTATTTTAGGATAATATTAGAATTGAAAATCATGCCTTGATTTTATTGCATCTTAAAATAAGATTGGATTTTTAGAGAAAAAATTTAATGCTCTAGGAATCCAAGTGATAAAATTAGAATATTTTTATACATTTTTGAATAAATTATGACTATAAAGATTTGAAGTAATTGATGGATTTTAAAGATTTTATTGTGTGTGAAGTTACATGTCATTGTGTCATTTTTTCGAAGCATATTAAAGATGATGATAATTATAATTAAATAAAGATTCATTAATTGATAAAATGATCTGAACTTTTCACAAAAGTTTTGTAAATATTAATGTAACTTATAAAACTTTTTGGTATTTTTAAACCCCTTCAATTTTTTTTAGATCAATATTGAAATTAAAAGTGAAAAATATTATCGTACATATTTCGAAAAAATACGATGATAAACGAAATAAAAAAATATTCAGAAATGAAACCTGTCAGTGGAGATGGTTACTTTTATTTTTATTGAACTTGTTTTCACTTTATATTCTTTTATTCATATTCAATTTTTTACCCTTCTTCTTAATGTGCACTTTTAAATTAAAAAATATATAATCACATACCTATTATTTTTCATTAATAAAAATTACAAAAATGTTTCTTAGTTTCATGAAGTAAAATTATAATTTTTCTTACAAAGCATAGATATACATAAAAATTCATGTAGAACTAACCTTTAATTAAAAAATAAAATTTTTCGATGCCAATTTCTGTAAATATTTCACATACATGACTGTTTATTTAGTACCATACAGCATCAATAAATTTTTGAATATGCTGCTATAAATCAGTGATATGAGAACTTATCGATATTCACTAATATCAATCAGTAAAAAACCTCAAGCTACCAACAGTCATCCCTAAGAATTGTCACTGATACATCCCACTCTTATTTAAAAAACCAACAGTGTTTCTTTTTTTCGAACAAAAATTACAAAAATATTCTTTTATTTTATGAGATCAAATTTTATTATTCCATACAAAGCATGCATATACATAAAAATTCATGCAGAAATAATCTTTAATTAAAAGATGAATTTTTTCGATGCCTATTTCTGCTACTGAAAGAAGAAATATTTAATATTTGGATATGGCGAAATAGATATTTATTTGCCTCAAACGTATAACACTTTTGATAAAATATAATTTGGTAAGTGTTAAAAAATTATATTTAATTAAAAGTGTCATACGTTCGGGGCAAATATAAATACATATATCTATTTCGCTATAACCAAATATACATATCTTAATAGTTAACATTTCTTCTCTCAGTGTGTAAATATTTTACATACATAACTGTTTATTCAGTACCATACAACATCAATGAATTTTCGAATACGCCGCTATAAATTTATGATGTGAGAACTTATCGATATTTACTAATATCAATCAGTAAGAAACCTCAAGCTACCAACAGTCATCACTAAGAATTGTCACAGACGCATCCCATCCCTAATTAAAAAACCAACAGTGTTCTTTTTTTTTCGCACAAAACACAATAGATCAAGAGAATTGCATCATGCAACCATCAAAGCGCAAATTGATTTTCCACGCATGCTAATAACTTTCGACTTTTCAATAAGTTTCGCGCAAGCCTCCGACTCGAAAAGAGACGGTGGCATTTCGTAAAGTGAGACGGCTGAGTCGGGTGGCGTTGGAGTGGAAGGGGGGCAGGGGAGTGATAGAGAGGGACCGAGGGAGAAAGGAAAAAAGAAGCGAGAGGGAGCGAGCCGTGGCTGCGTCATGTTCTCCGCGAACTGGGTCAGTGGGTCTCCCCACTTTTCCGCGCGTACTTAAGCTCACGCGCGCACACATCGTCGCGGAGCGTGTACGTGCGAAAAGAGAGGGACAAAGACGGCGCGAACGGTAAGGATTAAGGTGGAAATGAGAGGGAGAGTGCCCGCTCGTGGTAGCCGTCGCGGTATACTGTGGGGAGCACCAACGGCGTTGCTGTTGACCCAGCCACGGCGTCGCAAACCTGCGATCTCCGACGACAATCCTTTTTTTCGTGCCTGCTGCAGGGCTAGGAAGAACCGAATTTGGAAAATGTGTTATAATAGAGATATGTTCGTTAAATGAATAAATTATTGTATAGTTTTTCATGATTTTAAGAAAAGGAGTTGATTGAGTGGAATAAAGGTTATTTGAAGAAAATATGGCAAGAAACTCTAAAATATACACACTTGATTTCTAGGAAATTTGATATCAATTTGAATTCGCATGCATAAATTTGCATGCATAAATTTGCATGCATGAATTTGCAACCAAAAATCATACGAATTTAGCATTTTTTTCGATACAACATAAAACTCTTTAAGAAATAGTGTCGGCGCTGTGAAAAAAACGTTACAAAATAACTATATTCAACGTTGATTCTAATAAATTCAGTGCTGGTTGTTTTTAAAAAATGTCCATTGCGGATTTTATCATATATATATCGTTGCTATCAAAATTTGAACCTAACTAATTTTTACGACCACCCTAATTTACGTAATAAATGTTATGAACTGGAACAATTTTTATGATAAAATATGTAATAATATATATTTATATTTAATACGAATATATTTTATCCAAATGTTTAGACTAGTATAATATTTATATAATACTGAAAACACATTTTTTTAAAATTTGATTGCCCCCTCTTTTCGCTACTCTACTCTCTTTCGGCAATTTCATCAACTTTATATTCTTCAGGGAAATACACTGACATATAATACTGAAGTATTGCATGCAAGTCTGTCATAATTGTTTTACACGCCCGCAGAGTATTATAATTCTGAAATTCCTAACACTCGTAAATTTAAAAATGAATAAAATTTAGTTCAATTTAATAAGAAGAAAAGTAATGTTTTCAACTAGAAGGTTTCATTTCTGTCTGAACATTATGAACACTAATTACTTTAAACACAAGTAGGAATTTTGTTCTTATTTTTTTTTAGGAATTCCTTATATGTGCTGTAACTACTGTAATTTTTTAGAAAAATATGGGGAAACCCAAACTGACATGAGTGTATAAGAAATTTCACGTACTTTTGAAATTTCCATACAATATACAAATACTCATTATATTATAGTATTCATTTGTTTGATATTTGATTTGAATAATTTTCAGGAAATTTATTAATTTTTCTTTTTATAATGGCAAGGTGCGAATTTCGGGCTTATTTTCGAAAATTTTTATTACTAAAAGAGTAATTAAAATATTCCAATCAGAAAATCCGGAAATTGCTTTTCAAAATTTGAGTTTAATACATACGGAGTATAATGATCAATTATTTATACTAATATGGGAAGTAATTATCTTAGGTATACATGAGTCGGAAATTCTCCATAATTTTTGTAGGGATTCCTTTCATTTGCTGTAATTACTGTAATTATTTCACGAATGTAATGAAATTTTTTGGAAAAACATGGGGAAAGTGATATTTATTTATTCAGAAATATTACGTACTTTTTAAATTTTTCATACAATATATAAAAATTCACTTCAGTACAGTATTTATTAGTTTTAGTGTAGACTTGACTGATTTCCTGTGATTTTCTTTTCTTTTCTGAATTTATCAACAATGTCAATTCCGGAATTCCGATGTTTTTTTCCAAAGATTTTTATTCCATGGTGTACTAAACGTGTAGTTAAAACATACCAATTCGAAAATCCAGAAATTTCTTCTCAAATTTAAAGTCCATTAAATATGCAGCTCAATGATCGATTATTTTACTAATATCGTATCGTAAAAAATTATGGAGTGGGTAAATTCGTATCGACAAACCTGAAAATTGCTAATAGTGTACATGAAAGGTCAATTATTTCGAATTTTATCTTGTATGAATTTTTGAAAAGTTAATAATACTTAATGCTGTTTCTCCTTACTGATAAATTTTAATAGTTACTGATTTTTTTCCCATCCCTAGTTGTTGCATTGCAGTTCTCTTCGGTGTGGGTTCGTATCCCGTAAAAGACTCCTCAAAACAAAGCATCTTTTGTCTGGGGTTGCTGGGCCCTCGGAATTTGGGGCGGCGTTTTTCTTTGTCCCGGGCATTTATTTTTCTTATTCATCTTTTCCTCTCCTTTTTTTTACCCCGATGTCTCTAGGGTATTCTTGATTATGCTTTACATGTCATTAATAAGAAGACTCGTGCTAGAAAACGTTCATGTTTAATTCAAGCTCTCTGTCTCTCTCTCTCTCTCTCTCTCGCTGTCTCCTTTTTCCCTTTCTCCCTCGATCATGCGAGAAGTTAGGGATCGATATCATTAGGAATGCAGTGAATGGGAAATTATGTGCGTGGCCCCACCTGAATTTTCTCGGTATCAGATGTAAATTTTTGGTTATCAAGCCTACGAGAAATGTGTAACATATGATTTGCTCGCGAGACACGGTGTAGTCGTGACATATCGGGAATGAATTATCGATAATTATCAATTATGTAGGAATTTTTTTTGGTAACGTCAACAGAGATTTCATTTTAATATGTATTATAAAATGTTGTCGAATTTGAAAAAGTTCATGAGTATATCGAACGAAAAAATTTTAATTGGTTTATGATTGGTTCCTGTTAGCTGAAATTAATTAATTACAAATTTCAGTCAATTTTTGTTAAAAAATTGTAACAAACTATCACAAATCTATAATTTAATCGAGCAAAAATAGATTTGAACAAAATTTTTTCCATTTTTCGAAAGTGAGTTAAAACATGAAACAAGATTTATTGGGAATTTATTTTGTTGATCATAATTATTTGTCTACAACTAATTTTAGTCGACGTTTGATTACATTTTTTAAGGTTGCTCTGAAGCACAAAACAATACCAAGCTAAAAATTCTGAACACTTTTTTATTAATTAATAGGAAATTAAGCATATTATTTTAATGAAATAAATTACAAAAAGGAAATAAAATTTTACGAAAGGTAAAATTCGACTCGACTACAAAAATTTCACTTTCGTCACACTGCTAAAAAATGGAAAAGAAAACGGAAGTCGAATGCGAGAGTACGTAATATCGCATCCGAAAACGGGGAGAGTGTTTTTCGCAGCGAGAAACGCGATTGTCCGGGTATTCTTTGTCCTTTCTCATGCGCGCCAGTCGCCAATTAAACGCGCTGCTCGCCATGAAAAAAAAGTCCAAGTTTACATTCGTTTCGCATTGTCGTGAGGCAGTCCTCGTTTTTACACAATCGAATGGGTAAGGCTGAAAGTTTCTTTCTTTCTCTCTCTCTATCTGTCCCTCTTACACACACGGCGTCGTCTGCGTCATTTCCCAATACCCCTTTTTCGTCTCTTAATATCGTTTCGATAACAGCAACTTACACAAGAAAAGTTTTTTGGGTTGACTAAATTTCGAGGCACACATATTAAGCACATGCGGACACTCGACCTTCGAAAATTCTGAATTCCATATTCTTAATTCGCAAGGATCTACGACTATGAAGAATTGACCTGGAAATTTCAAGATTTCGAAAGATTTGGATGTGGATTGTGCAAATTATTTTTATTTTGAGGTTTTGGAAGCGTAATCTTTATTTGTTGAGAAGTTTTAAGAGGATTTTTCGAGTTTGGAATTTTGGCTCATTTTTCTGAATTTTGGCGTTTTCATGTTTGGAGTAATTTAGAAATCTGTGATTTCTTGAATCCTATTTTCAAGATTTTCAGATATTTTTTACTTTGTCTTGTATTTTTTAATAACTTACTAAGAACTGACATGGAAGTTTCAAGATTTCGAAAGCTTCGGATGTGGATTATGCAAATTATTTTTATTTTGAGGTTTTTGAAACGTAACTTTTATCTGTTGAGAAGTTTTGAGAGGATTTTTCGAGTTTGAAATTTTGGCTTATTTTCATGAATTTTGGAGTTTCCATGAACTTTCAAGATTTTCATACAACTTGCTAAACACGTTAAAAAATATGAAATAAGTACTCATTTTAAATTACCTTGATTATGTTTATATTTATTCCCTATCATACAAGTTAATGGTTGAATTATTCGAAATTTCAATCCCAAAAGCACGAACGTAAAACAACTCGAAAACTACGATAATGATTCTTGAATATTTTTTTTGGTTTTTCAAATTAAAAGTTAAATTAATTAAATATCAATCGCAGAAGTACATAACATTTGCAAAAAAAAAAATAATTGTTGGTTTTATTGATCAAATCAGAAAACGATTGACTAAACATTTAAACTGATAAATACAGAATAACTACAAATTGCGAATTTGGTTTATTATTTACGGCTTTTTTATACTTTGCAAATTGCTAATTGGTACACAGAAAGTTTCGGTTTTAGACAGTTTCATAACAATACATTTTTGAAACAGTTTTTTTTTTGGTCTGTTTCTGAAATTTAAGACCAAACTACTTTTAGTTTCTACTCAAAAGTACAATAATACCAAAAATTGTGAAATTTTTTCCTTTTCTTTATTACTTTTTAACTCAAAAATTTAGTTTAAATTAAGTCCGAAACTGAAACAAATTTAGGACAGTTGATTATTTTTCAATTTTTTGTTCTTATGTACCTAATTCAGAATAAGTTTGCTGAAGGTGTAAGTAGAAAGATACAGAATTACTTGAAAAAATTTAATTTTGTCAATAATTTAGTAGTTATTATTTCTATTTTTCAAATTGAAAATCAAATCATCAAAAAATCTAGTTTAAAAGTACAGAATCAATTTCCGTATCATGTATTTCGAATTTTTTTCATGTTCTTAAAAATTCTGAATTAAAACACATTTTATATCGCGAGTAACAAATTTAAATTTTCAAAAATTAAACATTTTTCGGCAATATCGATCATTTATCAATATAAAAAAATCGATTTCCTTCTCTTAAATAAATATTCACTTTACACAAACGATTTTTCTTTTGACTGAAAAATATTCTCAGAATTGAATAAAACTTGTCGGTGTAAACTAAAAATAGTTTCAGTGCATAATTCATAGGGCGAATCGTGAGCCGTGAAAATTCGGAATCTTAAGCTCAAGCTTTTACTTTTGACAAATTGAAACGGGGGAAATTCTCGAACTCGGGGGCCATTCTTCTTTTAGAATTTTTCGACCTGACATTTGGTGGTGTCCCGCGGGATACGAATCCTCGTATCCGAGAAGCACGCATTTAGCACGCAAGGAGGAGGAAGAAAAAGGGAGCGGCGATTGTTTGCGATCCATAACCCTCTCGGTATGTCGCCGAGCCGGATCGATTCCACAGAAGGTCCATTCCGTGACCCTCCGTCACGGATTCGTGTACCAACCACCACGGGATATCTCATTACTTGGGCGTTGTTACATCGTCCATCTCGCTATTCTACTAACCAATTCATTATTTATATCATTATTCACAGAATCGTCATTATGACGCAAGAAAAAAAGGATTTGCTATAGCAGCAAAAAGATGTGCTGTTTCAACACAACTTGACAACAAATTTTTATTGCAGCAGTAACTTATTTTTTTATTGCTTCAAAAAATCTTTTTTGTTACCAGAGGATAATTATTGTGCAATGGAATTTTGTGGTGATTGTGCTCTGGGAAAAAAAAGAGCTACTGCTAATTTTTGTTTTGAAACAGCACATTAGAAAAAATACAAGAAACAAAATTGTGGAAATTTGTAAAAAAAAATGTTTCCTAAAAAATTGATTTGAATCGTTAAAATCGTTGAAATTTTCAATACTACAGCAATATGTAGAAATATAGCGAAATACCAGAGAATACTATAAAATTTTCTGGTATTTTTAAACTACTATTTTAATTCAAGAAATTTACGTAATAATTGATGAAAATACCAGGAAACCTTTTAAAACACACAAACACCGATGAATACTTCAATTCATAGAAATTTTTGAAAGAACTGATTTTTCAAAATTCTCAACAAATACTTAAGATTTGTAAAACTTCAAATTTTAGAGCATTAAATTTTGAAAAACATATCCAGCAATCCATAGAAATACTAAAAAACGTTACAAAATGTTATTGATACTAAAAACATACAAAAATACAAGAATACTTATGAGCAGTGTACGAAAATGTACATCGAATTCCATAAATCTATGCAGCGTTTTTCAACAATACTATAAATCTTTGGAGATACCAGAAAATCTTGGAGTTTCATACATTCCAAAAAAATGCGAGAATTACAAGATATATATTAATACTCAAAAACAGCAGGTTAAATTATCTCAAAATTTAAATAAAATTTGAATCCTTGAGCATGTCATTCTATATAAAAATCCATAGAAATACTAGAAAGTACTTACGATTATATATGATGTATAAGTACTGAAAATATACAAAAAAATGCACTGGAAACCTGATACTATTTTCAGGAAAGTTCATCTAAATATTCAAAAATCGTTGAAATTTCAATACCATAGCCTCAAGTCCTAGAAATCTGTAGAGCGATCTATAGAAATACTAGAAATTTAGAAAAATGCCAGAAAATACTCAACAATTTCATGAATAACCCAGAACATACAATTTTAAGAAACCTATGAAATACTTTTTTCCCATGCATCCACAAAAAAGGCCACTTTTTTGCATGAAATGTGGGAACAAAATCTACTTTTTGGGGTACTCACGAATGAGCGGGACAAATCATTCTTCCCTAGGGAAGTATTAATAAATCACTGATACGAGGTAAGAAAAGAAAAAAAACACATATATGAAGGAAGAATAATTGTCACGGAGAATTTTGACGTATTTACCACCGCA
>JAPYZL010134560.1:0-10395 GCA_030522825.1 Platygaster orseoliae
CATTGCAACATTAAAATGCAACATTGTCATTCTACATGTCTTGACTCGTCAGTTTTTGCTTTAAAAACTCAGGCTCAGATTTCAGTCCACGGCTGTCCATGGACCGAGGGACCACGAGGGTTATACAAATTTTTGTAAGGTTGTAATTTATAAGAATCTCAATCTTTAAGGGTACAGATCAACATCTCAGGCAGTTATTAGTATTTTCGAATTCATTTTTTTTTAAATTATGAATAAATTATTACGATACAATTATAATCAATATAACTACATCTTAATAAGAAGCGTTAGTTAATTTTTGGTCGCTCATTACAAGTCGATTTAATTATAAGTAAAGATATGGTTTTTTTAATGCATGTAAATAATCATAATATGCACAATCTTAAAAATGCACAACATACAAATTTCTAATACAATACATTTCCTTCCATCATAATCACATCAAGCTGAATATTCAAATGAAAACTGTGACGAACTGAATTTTTTTGATAATTTCAATAAAAATTACCTTTTTTACTAGCAATAAAGGGGGGGGGGGCGAAAAATAATAGTTTGCTTAGGGCGCCAATTTTTCACAAGCCAACCCTGGATTTCATGATCGTCGGAAATCAACGTTGAATGATTTCCAAGGAATATATAATAATATTGAATTTTTTTTAACCAAGCGGTTCTCATCAAGATTTTGAGGGATGAAAAACGTTAAATAGCTGAATTTCGCACTACATAAATTCATAACTTTATATTATTCAAAGTCTTTCAATTTTGATTTTACAGCTATGATTTTTCAGTCAGAACTGAATATTATATTATTTCTTGAATTGTGTTCATTAACTAATGAAGAAATATTTGCTTTGATATTGAAAAATATCAAAAAAAAATTCCGATACCGGGAATCGAACCCGGACCTTCTGGGTGAAAGCCAGATATCCTAACCAGTAGACCATATCGGAGTTCGAAATGAGATCCTTTCTGTGTGTATTTGTATCTCTTAATAAATTTTTTCTATTTTTGAAATATAATAATAACAACTACAATGATTTTCCAACGGAAAATGACATTACCCCTTTATTGTCAACCACAATACTTATTTGGGACATCAAATTTATGTTATTTCAGAATAATGTAAAACAAAAACGTGCAAAAACGTGCAAAAACGTTTGAAATTTCGTGCCAAAAAATGGCGAATGTGAACTGATGCAACCATGCAACGCATGCAACTGTCAAAAAATGTAAACATTGAAAGACAACAATGGAAAAACGTTAAAAACAGTGGAAAGTTAAACGTTTCCTGATTTTATGATCAAAAAATAATGGCTGTTATTCATCGAGCGTTGTTGACGTGGTTTAATCTTCTCATATTTTTGATTCTTTTGGTTTTGAGGCTCGATCAAAGAATTCAATGGAATTGGTTTATTGTTTTCATTCCCATGTGGCTGTATGACAATATTTTGTTGATTTACGTCGTGTTTAATATGATTTCGCATTGCAAAAATGGACCAGACGTAGTCAGCAGTTTGCAAAGAAAAGTAAGGTTACGTTCTCTTCCGTGGAGAAGAAAAAAAAACAGGTTTTTCGTCTGTTAATAAAATTCTGGATTCCGTACCACATTTAATAATCGATTTTGAAAATTTTTTTATTTTTCGTTTTTGGTTTTTTTATTTTCAGTTGTCGTTCAAAAATTAGTTTCAATCAAAAAATTTTTAAGTTTCAACAATTACTTATATGTATTTTGGTACAAAAACTTCTTTTCTAATTTCTGCTTCATTTATCTTAAAAAATGAGCATGTCAATATAAAAATAACCTGAATATTGAAAAAAATCCCGAAAATAAATGTTATCAAGATTTAAGATGCGTCACCAAAATCTTATTTCTTCTCCAACTCAAATAAAGATTGTTAAAATCAAACATCATTTTCTCATTTTATCTCTTATCTTTTCAGATTTGGTACATGCTCGCAGTGCTGATGAAACTGACTGCACAAATTCTCATTTGTTTAAAACTCGAAGCACCACATTGGAACTTACCTGCTAAAATTGTTCTTGCCCCTTTTTGGGTTCTCCTTCCTGCCCTTGCAGTGGACGTTTTTATCCATTTGATTCAACACTCTCGATACTAAGAAATATAATTTTATTTATTTTAAGATTTAGAATAGTATTGTAAAAATTTTTTTGTAATACCCAAAATGTTACTTAAGAATCGTGTAATAAATTATCTACAATGTAATATTTTGCTGGTAAACTTTTTCTACAAATTTCTTTTTTTTAATTATGTATTTTTATATCACAAATTTCATATTTCATTGAAGAATTATGGTTTCAAATTTCCTTTATTTTAGATACCAAATTTTGATGAAATCATATTCTCAAATTGTTTTGTTATAAAGTTAGAAAATCGAAAAAGTTCTGCTTAAAACATTGAATAGAGCATAATTCAGAATAAATTTTTATTTTATTTTTCTTTTGATTCCACTAACCCCAAATACATTGGCAAGATCATTAAAAATCATTATCACCAAAGTTTTATCTCTTTGAAACAAAAATTTATTATGACCATTCAAAATGTAAATGAAATGTACATAATCCAAGATTAAAATGGTAAATTAAAAATGATTATTTAGACTTAAACTCAATTAAAAAACTGGAATACAATAGGAACGGTAAGAAATAAAAAAATATTAAAAAATAGAAAAACGATCGGTTTTTAAAAATGCTCTGTGAGATAATTCCCACTAATTACTATGTTGACATATGCGCAATTGCACATCTGCAGTACTTTATCGAAAAACAAAAGTAAAGTATGCGACGCCTTGTAAGTTAACTTTTCAATAAATTCATCAACAGATAAAATAACCTTGTATGTTGAATAAAATTCTAGAATTTCATGCTTCGAACTAAGAATATTTGAAATTTTCAAATAATTTAGTACTCTTAATAAAAAGTTATAAATTAAAATTTTTATCCTAATCCAAGTTCCAAATGATAAAGGGTCCAAAAATTTTCCATAAAATCTTGAGCCATACGAACTTGCAAGAAATAGTAAAAGGAATAAAATTTCATAAAATAAGAATAATTGTTTTTTTTTTAATCTGGAAAAAAACCTGTGACGTACTGAACTTTGAATTCTATGAAAATACTGTAAAACGATACAACCTCCTGTGAATAATGAAAAAGTACTAAAGCACGAGAGACCTATGAAAGTATTATAAATCAACAAAAATTTAAATTTAGACCATCGAATTCTAGAAATCTATACAGTGTGTACAAAAGTCCCCGTG
Organism: Platygaster orseoliae; assembly: GCA_030522825.1. Taxonomy (NCBI): domain Eukaryota; kingdom Metazoa; phylum Arthropoda; class Insecta; order Hymenoptera; family Platygastridae; genus Platygaster; species Platygaster orseoliae. The sequence goes on from JAPYZL010134560.1 coordinate 3,276, forward strand.
TCGAAAAGAAATCCAGTATTCCTTTTTAAATTTCGAGTCGAAAAGTCCTTCGCCACTTTTTTCAAAACTCAAAAATAAAAAAGTTATTCACGTTTTAAATTTAAACAATAAACCGCTCTTACGAGGAGTGGGGATAAAAACTACGTACTAAACTCTAACCAAATTTTCTTCAAATTTTTCGGAGTCGGTCCTTTGCCACTTTTCGCAAAGCTCAAAATCAAAAAAGTTCTTGGAGTTAGAAGTTTCAACCAATCAGATTTCAAACTCGAATATCCTTTTTGATTTTGAATTTTTTGAAAAGTGGCAAAGGACTTTTCGATTCAGAAAATTATGAAGAAAATTTGGTTTGAGTTTGGTCCCTGGTTTTTATCACCACTTGTTGAAAAAGCGCATTTATTGTTTAAATTTCAAAGTTGAATAACTTTTTTATTTTTGAATTTTGTAAAAAGTGGCAAAAGACTTTTCGACTCGAAATTTAAAAAGGAATACTGGATTTTTTTTTGGTGCGGGGACTTCGGTACACCCTGTATAGCAGTCAACGATAATACTAGAAATCCTCAAAAGACTCATAAATACTGAAGAAAATAAGATAAATACTGTAATAATATATTATTGTACGAGCGGGTAATGCTTGTTTTACCGGAATCAAGAGTTAAAGTCTGAGATGGAGCCGAGGATTTTAATTGCTTCGTTAAAGTAAGCTTTGACCTGCGTGTGCAATACAATATTTTTTACGATTATCATTTCAAAGCCTGTCCGAATGTCAAACTTTGAGGCTAGAATCGTATAAATTTTTTAATACTGAAAAACTACACAGTGATAATGTTTTGAAACATTATTAAATTTTTGAATTTTATAACATAATATGCGTCTGTATAGAGAATCATAAAAATACATAATTTCAACTGTATTAATACTAAAACAATACGGAAAATAGTACTAAAAATTTACGAAAATACACTGTTTTATAAAAAATGGATGAAAATAATCAACATCGTTGAAATTTTTAACAATACAATTCAAATTCTACAAATCTATAGTGATAGATGTGACCTAGAATGAGGAAAGAGACCTCATTCACGATGCCAACTGAAAGTAAAAATGTGCCTTATCCATTAAGTCCTTAGGTCCCTTTTCTCATCGCAGGTCACATATGAGCAGTTGAGAGCAAAAGACGAACTAGTAAGAGATAGATAGAATGGAAACTCCATGTTTTCTGTCTCTTATACTAGTTTATCTTTTGCTTTCAACCGCTCATATATAAAACTACAAAACTACTAGAAAAAATAACATTTTATAAATAATACAATACTAAAATTTTAAAAATCAACGAAACTTTTAAAATCTGTGTAGTTAATATTTTCTTTGAAATTTCTGAAAATATAGAAATTCTAGACAGCTATAAAGAAATCTATAATTATATCAGAAAACCCTTCAAGTTGTATAAATATTAAAAAAATTATAATAATATTAAAAATATTGGAAAAAATCTTAACCTCACTGACTTTAAAATCACAAATATCAAATTCCGAAATTCAAAAAATTGGAAAATTATACTCGTATGACCAAATCGTGAGAAATCAAAAATTATAAAATCCCAAATCAAATATCCATTTTTTCGAAAAACCCCTACCAAAAATTTTTTCTGTCTCCATCTCTACTACATATAATCGAAAATAATTAATATTCAAGATAATAATTTTTTATCTCAATCATCCCACTTACTATATCAATAATTTTTTAGCCAACGAAATTTTTATATAACTAAAATTGAAAGTTGTTTTATATCTCGAGGTAACCAAAGTAAACAGAGCGACGCATTGTGCATACAACAAAATCATCGCTTCAATTGAACCATTAGAAAATCAACCCCCTCCCCCTTTTCATGCCCCCTCCCATCCCTCTACCCACTACGATACTAAAGATAAGCCTCAGAAAATTTCCTCCGTATTTTTCCCCAGTCCGTGGCGCGTCTTCGCGACGACCAAGAGTCCCCCTAAAAATAGCCCGATTTTCAAATGCTGAAGGATGAATAGGACGGTGATATAAATAAACAAAAGTCAATGTTACGCATCGTTATCTGATTACGAATTCGCGCTCACGTAAATTTTTACTTTTTGTGAAATTCGAATGTCAGCCGTTTCACCGTGATTTTCAGTATTGTTCGTGACGGTGAGGATTTCCGTGATTTTTTTTTATTTATTTTTGTTACGAGGAAAAAGTTTTGTTTTCATAGTAATATCCTATGGACGGCTCATCAATAGAGTATTTATATTTAATTATTTTCATTATTTTCTATTAAAAAATTTCGTGGAACTTTTGGTAACTCGAAGAACTCATTTTGGATTTGTTTAAGTCTTTGACTATCTGATTGAAATTTTGTTCGAAAGTTTGTGAATCTCAGGAATTTTCGTAGCACGTGTACTTGATAACTTTCTTTAAATTAGACAAGTGAATTTGAACTTGCTGAATTGTTACTGATGTTGTTCTTGCAAAATATGTACACTTAATTTTATTGAAGTCAAATGAGTTTTCACATTTTCGGGATCAGGTATGATAAATTTTTAACTTTTTCTAGCTAAATTCTTGAAAATTATGATACCTTAAATTTTCACAACAAAATAAATTCTCTAATGAAAATTTCCAGCACTTCAGAAATTTTACATTTTCTACAACTACATTTTTTGTTTAGATTCAAAATAGAAAATTTTCTTATAATTTTGGTCATGGTAATTTTTCCAACGTTTGAATTACCAATTTTGTATAATTTCATACTTGTATTCAAATTGGAAGAATAAAATTTATTCCAAATTGTGGAACTTTTAAGCTTTGGATTTTCATTTCGAAAATTCTCAGATGTTTGGCTTTTTTTATTTTTTTTTTTTCATTAATATAAATAATTTTTTTAAATTTTCAGAATAAGAACAATTTTTTCCATTCCCCATTTTTTAGTAATAATTTTGGAGATAATTCTTAAATATGAAATATATAATATTACAATGTTGAAATTCTTATTATGCAAATTTCTGGCTATGCCAAATTTTGAGACTCAAAAATGAATTGGCGAATTTCCAGCAATTAAAATTTTCGTTTTGATGTGTCAGAACTTTACTAACCTTCTTGCGGTTAACAGAGAAAAAAATCTTAATTACATAAAATCTCAACTACGTAAATTTCAACCGATTTATTTCGAGTGCCAGATTTTCGAGAACTGAATTGGTTGAATTATCAAAAATACGCTTCAACCTGTTACAACAATTTCACTTCATGTTTTTTTTTTATGATTTCAAAAAAAAAAAAAATAAAAATAAAAGACGTAAGAAAATCTTTTGATAAATTGTTGAGAACATCAAAATAACAAAAATTACGCCTGCGAGAATAAGATATTTTTGTGGTAACTATACTTATATCTCTGGGTACTTTTTCTGAAATTTTCAAGTTTTTTATATGATTTTTTGTGAGAGAATTCTTCGCTGGCAGAAAAAAATGCGTTTGTTTTACTCACCAACTAGGACAATAAACCAATTTTTTTTCTTGATAATCTATTATAAAAACAAAATTTTTTGTTTGGAAATGCAGTTGTATCAAGATTGTTAAATTTGAAAATACAAAGTCTTCAATAAAAGTGTAACAAAAAATTTACGATTGTAAAATGTTAAATTTGATGGAAACCCTAATTGATATGTAATATTAAAGTATCAACTGAACTTTATTATGTTATAACGGAATTATAATTATTTTTATCAATTTTTCGATTTTTTGAGTCAAATTTTTCAGTATTCAAGAAGTCAGGTAATTAAACAATAGAAGATTATTCTCTTGAAAATATATATGTCTTTGAGTATTAGAGCTTTCAACCATATTTGTTTTTTGGTATTCTTCAGGCATCATTTACGATATAATGAATATTTTTTCGAAAATAATATCATAAATAATAATAAACTGATACTTAACAAAAACGAATATTTCTTCGTATCAAATTATTTAACTCAACAGATCACAAAAGAAATATTTTCCACTGTTTTTATCAGTATTTTTGTGAAAAACACTAGTTGGATTTATCGTAAAAAAAATTGGGAAAATTTCTTTTATGACTACGAATAAGAATAACGAAATAGATACTCATGCTATAAGAGAGAAAGGATGTTTCCAACGAGTGTTAGTTTGCAATTACGAGCAAAGCGAGTGTGCAAGCGCACAAGTAGAAATTAGTAGGAATCACCTTGTTTCTCCCGTGTAGCAAGTTCTATTTTTTCCCATGCATGTGTAGAAGTGGCCACTTCATTTGGACGGAACGCAGGAACGAATATCCTTTATGGGGTATTCGTAAATTAGCGGGAAAAATCATTGGTACCTAGTGAAATATTAATTTCTCACGGATTACAGGAAATAATTCGACTTATTCCGTGAGAAATGAATATTTCCCTAGGGAACAATGATTTCTCTCGCTAATTCGCGAGTACCCCAAAAAGGAGATTTTGTTCCCGCATTTCACGCAAATAAAGTTGCCATTTCTACGCATGTATGGGAAAAAAGTTATCAATTTATTTGGTAAGTTTCTTGCGAAAAAAAACTACAGGAATTTTTAAGTTTTTTCAGAGTTTTCGTAGTTTTCTTGTAGGTTTAATAATTTATAATAAAATATGAAAAATATGCAAAATTTGCATAATTCGTAACAGTTCATTTAGGATAATTATTTTTCACAATTTAGAATATAATAAAAAAAACTAGACAAATTACAAAATTATGAAAACTATGATGTCGAAAATACTAAGAAAACTATCATTTTTGAAGTTTTTGCATTTTTTTTACAAAAGAAAAACTTAAAAGGTTACATAAAGTATACATATAAAATTATTTATATTATTATCAAAAAATTATGTTTTATAAAAAATGATGCCTGAAGAGGATGAAAAAACAAAAATGGCCAAAAGCTGGATTATTAAAAGTACACAATCAGGGACGGATCCAGAAAATTATTTCGGGAAGGGTTTTCATAATTTTGAAGTTGATGACCATTTTTTTTAGAGATTTGTCGGAAATAATTTATTTTTAGATTTGTTATTTGTTCTACAAGGGAAAATTTGATCACCGAAATTATTAATCTTATTTTTTTGAGAAATTTAAGGACACTCAAATTTGGGGGGGGGGGGTATGGACCCCCCCCCTCAGACCACCCCCCTGGATCCGTCTCTGTACACAATACATTTCAGGAAATAATCTTCTATTTATTTATAACCTGACTTTTTTAATATGAACGAAATTGGCTGCAAAATATATCGAAATTAATTAAAATTATAAATGAAAAGAAAGCAGCGTGGAAATATATTCTATATTTATAATAAACAAGTGACTTATTTTGAATTAGTGCGAAAGTAATCTTACACTCATCTGAAATCGGTCACTTTTCCAACTCGTGAATTAAACGTGTCACAAATTCTAGTTAGCATTGAATAATAAACGAAAACCGAAAAAATTGTTTCCATTACTTTACATAATAATAGTATATTACATAACTAGGACGATAAAATTATTTTTCACGAGTATGACGGTTATGGTCCGCGGCTTCGCCTCGGACCATAATCACACGAGTGGGAAAATGATTTTACACCCGAATGGTGTACGATATTTTACAGTCGAGTACGGCAATAGCGTTTTCGTACCGGGAAACGGTACAGTTATGACGCTGTAACTGTACGAGTACTGTAATAGTAAAAAAAAATTATTAATATGAAACAAATACTATCCAAGGTTCCTATTTTTTTTCTTTATTTTAGGTGTAAACAGAAAATAGTATATTTTGTAACTAGGACCTAAGGCGTGGCTTTTTGGGCGAGGGCCAATTTATCTGCCGAGGCTACGCCTCGGCAGATAAACAAAGCCGCGTCTCAGGTCCGAGTTGCAAACGATATTTTTTGCAAAATACGCACAAAAAGGTGCTTCTCGCACCTGAAAATCAACACGAAGGGGGTGCATTTCCGATACGGCGCACCGCGCCGCCTGTCGGAAACAAAACTACTCCTAGGTAATAAAAATCAAAAACATGCATTAAAACTCGCCCTCTGTCGGTAATAAAAACTACGCCTAGGTAATAAAAATCAAAAACACGCATTAAAACGCGACGCCCACATCGAAATGAATCGCTGGTCGGAAATGCACGTCCTTTGTGTTTGTTTTCAGGTTTAATATCAAGTTCCAGATGAGTGGAAATCAGATGTTCCTATTTTGGTTATTATGTGCGGGAAAATTTGTTCATGGTGCTTACACCGTTTACGAGGTCCCTGCTGGGCATTTGGCAGAATTACCATGCCCAAGCAGTGATGGCAACCATAGATTTATGTTCTGGCAACTCAAGGACGAAGGTACCATCATCGGACCCGGAAACGACATCGACGAGAGCAAATACAACTACGAAGTTCTCACGGGAAAATTGTTCATTCGGGTAGAATTTTCGTAAAATTTTAGGATTTTTGAAATAAATAAAATCCTTTTCAATAAATCACGCATTGCACAAAAATTCAACTTAACGAATTCAAGGTCATACACTGAACATTCATAAATTGAGGAGTTCTATTCAAGAAGGCGACAGGCGCTCGAAAACGCGGAAAATTATTGTCCAGATTATAATGTCATGATCCTAAATAAAATTTCGAATTTTGGAAAAACGGAAAATATCATTCGATAGCTATCGAAAAATGAACTCAAGTCTTCTTATACGGTTTTTCTCTAACGTTGCAACTTTTCAAGTAAGTTGCAACTTTTCAAGTAAATATATAAAATTTGAGTTTTTTTATATGAAAAAAATCCTGTTTTTTTACATTAAACTCGCCGTAAAAAATATGTTTATCAACGAACGGACGAAATTTTTGTTGAATTTCGTTCGTGATACTCTAGCGGAAGTGTTCGTGTTCATAAAAAAATTATTCATTCATTGCTAATTGCTGGTTTTTTAATTCGAACGAAAAACCAATTTTTCAGAGCTTTACAGAGAAAAAGTGGTCGAGGAAGTTTAAGGTACAACGAACTTCCAGCGTGAGAATGTCCTATTAGCGTATTGGCCAACTTTTTGGAAAATCCTAGGTGGATTGGATGTTTAGTTTTAACAATAAAGCGAGTTTAT